>LQNS02277718.1:18731011-18755573 GCA_001587735.2 Parhyale hawaiensis
ATATATATATATATATATATATATATATATATATATATATATATATATATATATATATATATATATAAATATATATATATATATTTTTTTTTTTGGCCAAATACTTTTGTCCCTCATTACTTTTACTTCTGGGATATTTTCTAGTTATAAGTGCATATTTGACTGTTCTGTTTAAATATTCTATCATATATATGTTATATAAACTTCCTGTATTCATTATCCTAAAGCAGTCCCTAATTGTTTTTAAAATACATAAAAAAATAAGAGCTGTGCAAATACAGTACTTGTGTCTAGGCCCTGTAGTCATGGTGTCACCGCTTAATGAAAAAAAAAAAAAAATAGCCGGTGTCGAAATGGAGGCCAGGAAGTAAAATTTATTAGTATCAAACTTTCCGATTTCAATTTTTTAGCCGTGTAATATTCACTTTGCTGGCGTCTCGTGGCATTTTATTGACGCAAATAGGTACTCAGGCTACGATATGGGAACACAAATCGAGTAGTGTTGAAGAGCCACATTATAAAGTAGTATTTGAAGCATAAATGCGGTGTCTAAGGAGATACGAAAGAACTAGATGGCCCGCGACCCGTTGGGTCGTCTTCACGATAGTCCTTGCTTTCTCAAAAGAAAGAGAAACAGATGTTGTTCAGCTTGTTATAGACCGCACGCTATTTGTCGCTCCACCCCTGCCAGTACTGGTCGCCATCAGCAGTTTCTTTGCTTCTTTCATGAATATTCAACACTCAGCCTGTGAGCAAAGTCAATTTATAGGTTACATATTCCAAAAGTATTCCCCGTAGCACATTTGCATTTAACGTGCCCGTTCATACAGCCGAGCTCAGGTCTAACTACCGTATCACAGATTCAATCGAAGTATATAGATCTTCAACCCATGAATTTCACAGATACAATCCAATAAGATCATCAACCCTTGGATTTCTTTCTATCTCAAAGTGAAGAAAGTGAAAAATAAATAAAGCCACTGATACTGGCGAGGCAAATAAAATTTCTATTCTGTTGAGCACTCGGCGTAGCCATGAGTGCTACGTGTGTCGGTATCCAGATTACGACACGCAATAAATATCTGTTTCGATCTGACTCCTGAACGATGACATAGGTTATACGGCAGACTCTCAAATTTCCCAGGGCGTATCTCCTCAATTGATGCTTAAACTTGAACTTCTTCCTATGTTAAAGCGAAGAAACTTTGCAGAACAACACACAAGAAAATAAACAAGAAACTTAAGTACATAAATAAGACGTAAATAGATACAAAAAAGCTCATAGACTTGTAGTATAATATAGATAGATGAAATTACGGTAATCAGAATCGTCTATTGAAAAAATGGGCAGAGTCTGCTCTATTTTGTTTCAAAACAATCACATCAAGTGAATAGAAAAACAATATTCGAACGTGGATTACCCACGGATCCCGCAATGATCTTTGCAAAAGAACAGCTAGACAAATGGAACAATTAGAAATGAACTAGTTTATGGATGGCAAATTAACTATCTTGAAACAATGGGGAATAGAGCAGGCGAAGCGGTTAAAGACAGGTAATATTTGGGGTGTGCGCGCCGTGATGACGTGGCGGGCGAGGGTTAATAGCGCCAAATGCGTAGCTAGGATACGGCACGGGAGCACCAAGTGGGCAGTTTTTGACAGCTCCACTCTAAAGTATGTATTTTACTGTTATTACTTCCGCCAAGGAGGTTATGTTTACTTCGGGTTTGTCTGTTCTTCTGTCTGTCATCAAGATAACTCAAAAACTTATTGCCAGTAGTATTATGTTTTCCATCATTGTATAGTAAACATTGCTAAAAGTGAATAGTGACCTGCTATGTGGACGGAACACTACTCAGATTATAAAGTGCTCTAAGGACTACTGAATCTGTCATCCTTCCATTTTGGCAGGTGAGATTATGGCAAACATCTTTTCATAAGAGATTACTACATGGTTAGTCTTGGCCAAGTCAATTTAAGTGTTGATTTTAAAGGTACAAGTAGGTGCTCTACATTCTGCCTTTGTGGTTAGTGTTGGCCACAGTTCTCTCACTGGAAGAGGTCCCTGTCAGAAATTTGACTTTAAAATGTTTTTACCAGCATCAAAACACGCGCAAACAAGTCCTTTGTTGCGCTCGATTTATACAAAACTTTAGATAGTCCAGACTACAGGTCGAACGTGAATGTTAAAGATAAGCTTCATGTTAATGCTGACGCAACTCCAGTCATTTGGAATCCCCGTTCAGTGCCTTATAGATACAAACCTCTTTTCAAAGAAGAACTTGCAAGATTGCAAGATAATGGTGTCACATCTAAGGTAACTTACAGCGAATGGGCTTGTCCTACTGTTAACCTATTGAAATGTTTTGGGAAAATTAGGATTTGAGGAGATTATTCTCTTACGATGAACAAGGTATCTAAGCATTTCACGCATCCTATTCCTAGCATTGAGTACGTTTGATCCTGCCTTACCTACTGTACTAGAAACTGATAGCTCTAGTTAGGGGCTGTGCAGCCGTCCTTCTACAATTGCGCGATGGTAAATGACTTCCTGTACTATTCGCTACATGAACGCTAATTGCAGCTGAGGGTAATTATGCACAGATACACAAAGAGGCTCTAGTGATACTATTTGGCTGTACTAGTTCCGCGAATTCTTGCTGGGCCGATCCATTTCTATAAGAACAGATCATCGCCCTATGTTAACATTGCTAAGACCTAAGCAGAGTGTAGTTGTAAATTGTTCTCAAAGGATGCAAAGATGGGCCTCATGGCTCACACAATTCAACCATGAATTGGAATATGTTCGTGGTGACAAAATTGTCATCAGCGATTATCTAAGCAGACTTCCCTTAAAAGAAACAGTTGACGTCACTGAGCCCCTTGAAATCATATTGCTTGTAAGTAAACTAGAGGAGCATAACCTCGATTTAAAAGACATCAAACGTAAAACAGACAAAGACTTGTCTAAGTTACGACAATATGTACTAAGTGGCATTCCATGTAGAGGGCGTATGTTAAGTTAAAAGATGAATTATCCTTTTAGACGGTAGTTTGATGTGGCGTAATAGAGTTGTTGCACCTACTGCGTGTAGAGGTTAAGTACTTGCACAATTGCTTAAAAATAATTCTGAAATTCATGTAATGAAGGCTATTGCGCGTTCTTTGTATGGTGTCATAAGATCGACAACGACATAGTAAATATTGTAAAACATGTTCTGTTTGTCCCAAAACTGTACGCTAACTAATCAGGCCACAAAAGTGCAGGGGCCGACTCCCAAAAATAAATGGAGTCGTTTACACATAGATCATTTCTTTGCAGAGAACAAAGTATTTCTCGTTGTAATTGATGCACTAACTAAGTACATAGAGTGTGAAGTAACACCTTCAGTCTCAAGTGCAGATACCGTCACGGTATTACGTACAATTTTCAGTAGAAATGGCCTGCCAGACACTACTGTGTCTGATAATTCAAGCATCTTTGCGTTTGAAGAGTACAAATTTTTCTTTCTAATAATGGAATTCATCATATGACATCAGCAGCTAATAGTCCATTTACCAACGGTCAGGCTGATCGAGCTGTTCGAAAGATCTATTAAAGCGTAATGCACAGGGTAACTTGGGTACGCGTTTAGCGAACATCCTTTTGTATATTCGAAACACACCTCACCATACAACTGGTATAGCTCCGTCCGTAGCTCTTAATGGTCGATTGTACATTACTGTTGAGGAACTTCTGAATCCTTTGTATGCTAGGAAACAACTGAAGTTTGTTGATATTTCTACTTTTGATGCTGGTGGTGATGTACTAGCTTTGAGCTTATGAGATGGCAACAAGTGGCTCGAAGCTGTAATAACAAAAATACTTGGTGTCAATACCTATGAGATATACGCTTGAAACGACACCTCAAGCAACTTTTGGCTCATAAAGTATCTACTAACAGTTTAGTGCAAAACAATACGCCATCCATCCAGAAAGTTCCTCCATATTTTTTAGTACAGGTTCATGTACCGATGATACTGTTCCTCGTATCATACGAGTTCAGTTTGGTGGCTGTGACCATTGTCTTCAGGTCAGAAGCTCTCAGATAAGGTATGTAAAAGGTCCTACATGACACCGTACAAAATGTGCTTGCTTACCAGCTTTGCTAATGAATGTGCTAAAATGAGTGACAGCCAAGATTATTAGGCACCTTCCGGCCTGAACCTATATCAATAATAAATGTCCTTTAAAACATGTAACCAGAGTTTCAGAGATATTTGCTGATCTCATAACATACAGCTAATTTACCAGTGGACTTTCGACCCAACACCGCCGGAAGCTGCTGGTATTCTAAATGAAGCCGGTGGTGATAGATATTTAAATTGCTTGCGCATTGAAGAATCAGATAATTCGGTACTTAGCATTACAGCACTACACATTGTCTGCTGCATTCTGCATGTAGCACTTATTCAGATGTAGACCTCTTACCTTGTTGTCTGCGTCTATCAAGTAGCATGCTAGCTACTCATTCTAAGTCTTATATATTAGGATGTAAATAAACAAGAAGATCTTGACGTCATTTCTTCACCATCCAGCATTGTTGCCTGTTAACATTACTCTGCATTGAAGTTAAGCCTCACAACCAGTACGGTGACGAACTCAACTAGAACTCTGCTACGCACGGAATTAAATACTCATAAAACTAGAGTATACTACAATGACGTGAATACACTACAACAAACGTCAGTATATTACACCTGAATATATTACAGAACTTCAAAGAAGAGTAAAAAAATAGGGCCTTCTTTGAAGGCCACTATAGTAACACATATGAAGATTGGAATTACTGCTACTGCTTCCTCCATTATCCTCATAACCATGCACCATTGGAGACTGAAAAATCATATGAATTACCCATCCATGTATCTATCATCATGAGCAACACCATCTGCAACGGGTAATAGCTTGTAGATTTTCTTTTTTTTTTTTTGTACAAAAGTGTTGTGTGCTTTGGGCGCCTAGATATTTAAATTGCACAGTGAATGCATTGCTCGTGAAGTTTGGGCAAACGAATTGTGACAGCCACAAACAGTGGAGCTACTGGTTTGAAAATTCATCGCAAGTAGTGCATATGTATTAGTTGCCTTGAAACGGTAATAGTAGAATAGAAAGGGGAGTCAGACTATACTGAGCCATTCCTTCATTACTGCCATTTTATTCGGAAGTTACTTACGAGTGTATTCATACCTACATAACTAGAAGTTTTGCAATTAGTTTGATGTGATTTTTTTTACCAAGATAGTACTAATAATTAAGAAGGTTACGGAGAGCATCCAGAGCATTCTGTATTTATTATGTTCTTGATATTTATTACTGAAGAGAACGTCACGGTCGTAGCGTGTTACAAATGCAACCTGGAATTTAGCTTAAAGTTGCACATGTGCATAATTCTCCTGGAAAACAAAAAAAATTCTAAATAGTCTTGCATAAATTAGGCTATGCAAATATGCGTATGTTTTGTCAATTACCTTATCAGTTTTCCCATAGAAAATAATCAACGCTATTACGGTGCTGAGATGATCTGTTCGGTTGTGTTTATTTTTTATTTTATGTTTCCCAGCATTACAACTCAAAAAGTTATGATCAGATCTCTATGAAATTTACAGGAGTTGTTTGAAATGTTAGAAGACATAAATGATCTAATTTTGGTGATGATCGGTTTGTTGGTTCTTGTGTTTGACAGTTTGTCAAACTGTTTGTCAGAATTTGATTCAAATTCTTACGGGCGGATCTTTAAGGGAATTGAAGGTACAAATAACTGGATTTTTGTGCTAATGAAGAGGAAATCATAACTTCCGAACAAATTTGAATCTTTCGTTAACGTTGCCTTGCTCTATCTAGTTGTTATTTATATGTCTAGACAATATGTCGACATCTTAACCCTATCTTCTCCAAGGCGGTACAAACTTGTACCGCCCTACCGTTTTTCGTTCACAGTTCTGCTCCCAGTGATATTCAGCGCCCAAACTTCCGTGATTTTTCTCAATTGAAAATGACAATCAATAAAATTGTAATATACCCGCACATTACAGCCAAAAATATAGATAAATATAATATTTCAGAAAATTAAATGGTAACATTTTCGTATAATTTTCTTATTATACAAAAAGAACTTACAAAATTATCACTAAAAGACAGCGGCAAGGCTAGAAATGAAAAATAGAAGCGATTATATGTTCACCTTGTGAAAGCAGGAAAATTTCGGCAGATGTGCGGCCAGAGTATTCACCCTGTACTGTCCGGAGATATTTTCTTATATTTGAATTTAATTGACATTAAAGCTACTCAGAGGCATTATGTTTTTAACTAAATAGTCGAAAGAATAGTTGAATAAATGACTTCTGACACTATGAAGAAAAAACTCAGATATTGACAAAGTTGTGAGCATTTTTAGTTGGTAGTACAAATTTGTACCGGGATAGGGTTAAGATCTCTACGTTATCGTAATTTCAAAAGTGAAAGAATCGTAAAACGCTAAGGCTTGATTCACACCACACTGCTCGTCTCGTGCCAAGCCCGGTCCTCGTCAGTATTGTTCAATGCATTTCAATGCAAGCATTCACACTAGCTGTGCGAGGCACGTGCCGTGCCACTCACGATCCAGTCACAATCTAGGCAAAAGATATTGTGACCAGGATGTGCCTAGCACGGTACGTGCCTTGCTCAGCTACTGTGAACTAGCAACGGTTCAGTAGTGTCTCAGACTTCTGGTGAGCACTTGTTGCTGCCTTTGCTTTTCTTTCCACAAAAATTCATAAATTGCACCTCTGATGGAAAATTGTAACGAAACAACCACAATAGGACCATACAAAAGGTGGATAAAGAACTGAGTAAAAAATATTTTATAAATCAGCAATATATAAAGAATCATTACATCTAGGCTTGTGTAATTATAAGACAGATGTTTTTTTACTATTACCCCTCCTCCTCACCCCCTCAAAACTAGTATTTCTGTTGATATATTTAGATAAAATAAGGGATTTCAAGACTTTTTCAGGGATAACGCTTACGTCGGAAATACTTAGCTTTCGAGATATCTGAGTTTGAACTTCCTATTGATTTTCTATGAAAGAAAAACACCACACTCGTACAGTGTAATAGAAAACCTCTTTTCATAAGTTTTTAGGGTTGAGTTAAGTGGGTTTAGGTAACTATGGGATCGTTAGCAAATAAAAAACGACGCCGGCTATTTTCTCCAATGGAAAAACAATGGGGACCTCGAAATCAAACATCTCGAAAACTAAGCATTTCCGACTAAAACGTTTTCCGTGAAAAAAGTTTCAGAATGCCTTATTTAACCTAAATATCTCAACAAAAAGAACTGAAATTGTGTGGGTGGAATAGTAAAAATTTACCGAGACATGATATACTGATTTACATACAGCTTGTTCAAAATATTATCTGAAAAATACTGCAGAATATCAGTTCAAATGTATTAGGAAATGTGCTATGCCTAGTTATAATATTTCATTTGAAATATATAATGCATAAAGATGACAGCTTTTCATAGACATTAGTTTGGGATATGACGTAAGGAACTAATGTGAGCACGGCTCGTGACCGGACCGTACATGTGAATGAACCAGGCAGGGAATGGGACATGCCTAGAGTGTGCCTGGCACGTGACCGTCAGCATGGTGTGAATCAAGCCTAAAGCTTCACAATCAAGCTAAAGCTTCACAATCTGTAATCGTCAGGCATCCTCAGGTGATTAGCTAAAACAAGAAATTAAAATTGGAAGAAAAAAGTAATCGGAAGCTAAGCGTCAAGAGATGTGCCTGTGAAGATTGCTAAAAGACGAATGGGCGAATACATTAAACTATCAACTGGTATTTTGAAAGGAATTTTAATTCAATGTAAGAATGGAAGAATAAAATTAGTGTTTTAAACTCTAAAAACTAATTTTACTCTTTCTTTAGTTTCAGAAGCCCACAACAAAAAAAAATGGGAATAATTTTTTTAATATTCTCTTCAAATTTGGAAACTATACAGGTTTTCAATTTGATTTTGATGTACAACATACTTACTTTTATTCGATATTGACTGTTACCATTCTGCAATTTTTGTTCTCAGGATCACATGAACGAGAAACTATCCTATTTAAAAGCATGTTTGACTTATAAAACGCAATATAAGAATTAAAAATGTTTTCATTGGTAGCCTGCATGGTTCGCCATCTTATTATTCTTCGTACCTGCGATACAGGGGTGCTACCAATACTATAGGCAATCTTGTCATAAGCGAAAAGTGCACAGTTTTATAAATCATTCAGAATCCTTATAGTATTCTGTTTGTCCCTCCGTTAGTTAATTAATTAGTTACTCAGATAATCAGTACGAGCGTGACGCTTTCATCGGTATTAGATAGGGGGAAATTATGGCATCCTAGAGGTAGCCTTAGTACAACCTGTTAAGGGAAAAATTGGAGAAGGAGTAAAATACAAATTTACGCTGCTACTCCTCACAGGTCTTCTGTAGAAAATTCACTGCCTGATCTGGAACATTTTACAACCTTGTATGCATGCTACAGGTCCAAGGGAATCATAATTAAAGAATAATAACAATTCCTTTGTTCTTTAGTAATTCCACATGTTTCTTCAGCATTATAAAGGGAAAAATCTGGATGATACGGGTCTGAGATATCACTGAAGAATAGGGCCTTTGTTGTGTAAGATTCCCACAGGTTCTATCTACTTTCTAATATTTTTCTTTTTCCCGATAAGATTCGACTAATAAATTGTTTGGCACTTTCGGAAACCGTTTCAGCGAACATTCTTTGCAGACACGTATTTATTGGCACCTGTACGTTATATGCACCTTAGGGTATATTTTTGAACATATTTTTCTACAGTGATTTTTTTTCACTAGTGCAACATTATCAATAATTCTACAATTTAAATATCTAGGCTGTCACTGCGTGACAAAAGTTCTGGACTGCATGCATCACGGGAGCAGGTGACTACTAAATTACCATTATAGTTTTCCGAAGCGGTTTACGTTTAGTTGCTACATCAGGCCAGCTCGAATGAAACATACGTTTGTTTCTCGTTCGCTCCAATTTTCTAAAGATTTTAGGTAAGTCCTGTCTAAAGTAGAAAGCTGTGCACCGATATTTGATGAAGTGCTACGTTAAAGATGCTTCTGAATTAAATTTACAATAAATAATTCACATGAATAGAACACGATTCCCCACTAATTCATAGCTCACTGGTATGAAGAGCACAAACCAACCTCTTTGACATATGATAGCAAGGTAGAATCGCAAATTCCCAGCTGGAGTCCTCCAAGTTCAATTAACCTAATGGGGTTGCGTAGAAAAATAATAATTATTCCTACTGTACGAGCGTGACGCTTTCATCGGTATTAGATGGGGGAAATTATGGCATCCTAGAGGTAGCCTTAGTACGACCTGGGAAGGGAACGATAAGAGTCTCCTGTAAAGCCTAAAATCTACCGATCATTTAGTATCCTGGAGCCATACCAACATTTGTGTAATCAGAGACTCTACAAATGAGAGCGTTTAGCTCCGTCGATCATCCGACCGTCCGACTGGCTGTTCTGACAACTGACTCGCGTGCTGGCAGCGGCCGCCCAAATTACAGAGGCTGAAAGAAAACTCGAGTCTACCGTCAGTGAGCTGATGGCTGCTTCTTGTTTCGAGGAGTAGACGATCGGAATCCATCCTTCTTTATGACAGGTTAGATAGGAGACTTTTAATGAAAACGCCCGATGGTTACAGATTATCATCTTTTCCGGAACTCAGCTATGGGAGAGCAAATCAGCCGTTCACTAGGTGATTGCGCAATCAATTAATAATTTCAATTCTGACGTGAAACTCAACACAGCATGCTAGTGTTACCTTTGAATACGTGTATATTGTATACCCTTCTTGCTGAAGATAATTAAATTGAAGAGTATTTCACTCTATCTTACTATTGGGGAGGGTAGGGGGACAACAGGTGCAGTTTGTTTAAATCAGATGCAGTTTTTACTTTTATTGAAAAAGGTAAGTTGAGAAGCAGATCAGATTGTTGCCAGATGCGCTTTCTTGATCCCATTATCTGCAGGACTAAACTCTTGTAAGACCTTATGGTCTGGCTACTGAAGTATCGTCCGAATATCTAGAAAAAAGCGAGTTATTACATAAAATCCAGACCACTGCGTGTTGCTGAAGGTACGGTCAGAAGTGAAAAAGTAGTCTATCTATATAAAAAAAGCAAACAATTTGTTGCTTTTTTGCGTGGTTGTTTGTTTTACAAGTGTAGCGGTTTCTCCATTGTCATATTGCTTTGCTCAGTAGGAAAGGAACCGTTGCTTCACTAAATTGTGAATCTAAGTATTGAATACGACTGAAGTGTCACTTAGCGATAGCTTAAATACTTCCGCCAAGGAGGTTATGCTTTCGTCGGGTTTGTCGGTCTGTCTCTTTGTCTGTCTGTCACCAAGATAACTCAAAAAGTTATAGACGGATTTTTACAGCATTTACAGGGATTGTTAGGTATGCTGTGAGGAACAGATAATTAAATTTTGGCGAAGAACCGTCTATCCGTTTGTTTGTTTGCCTGCCTCATTTTTCTCAATGCCATAACTCAAAAAGTTATGGATGAATTTTTATTAAATTTACATGAGTTGTTAAGTATATCATAAAGTGTGAATGACCAAATTTTTGTGATGATCTCTTTGTTCGTTCGTATGTTTGTTGCTGTGTTTGATTTTATGTTTGTTAGCGCAATAACCTAAAAAGTTTTGCGTGAATCTTCATGAAACTCGCAGGAATTGTTAATAACGTTAGAAGATATAAATGTTAAATTTTGGTGCAGATCGGGTGATTCGTTTCTATGTTTGAGTTGTGTTTGTCGTAATGTTTGTTAAGCAATATCTCAGAGACTTTTGAATCTATCTTTATGAAATTTATAAAAGTTGTTAATAATGTTAAACGGCAAATATTGTTAAATTTTGGTGCAGATCGACTTATTCGTTTCTATGCTTGAGTTGTGTTTGTCATTATGTTTGTTACGCAATAACTCATAAACTTTCGATTGAATCTATCTTTATGAAATTTACAGGAGTTGTTAGTAATGTTAGAAGATATAAATTATTGAATTTTGGTGTAGATCCGTTGGTCCGTTTGTATGTTTGACTTATGTTTGTCGTAATGTTTGTTAGCAACATACGTAACTCAAACAGTTAAGAAAGGATCTTCAAAAAATTTCAGAAACTGTTTATACTATTAAAAGGAACATATGATCAGATTTTGAAGTTGACACAAAAGAAGTCATGGTTGTAGAGCCAATTTGAATTTTTCGTTACCCTTGCCTTACTTGGCGGAAGTATGCTCTCTCAGAGTGCTCTAGTTTGTTCTGAGTTTATGATACACAAACTGAACACAAGGTCAATAAAGAAAAATGAAAAGATAGTTATTTAGAGCAGAACAACGAGGAGGAGCTGAGAAAATAGGATTCTAATAAAGTAGTTACTTTTGCCACCAGTTTATGACTAGGCTTCTTGTTCAATAATCAACACTGGCAGAGTTGTTTTGAGCTGCATATAGTTGTCAGAGCACTGCCTGCACAGATTCAATATTAGACTAAAATGTGATAAAATGATACAACAGGTAGGCACCTGGTTATCGGAATAATAGGCTGATGATAAATATTAGCATGAATCTAATAACAGCGAATGAATATTGTCGTAATTTTAAGAATAATATTTCAATGCAATAGATAACCCTTGATTCCACTGTATTAACCACCATGCATGTGTTCGTTTTGGTAGGAATTATTTGATGTAGCATCGATACGATTATTTTATAACCTTAAATAATTTCATTAACTATTATGTGTGTAGAGCTGTGCGACATATAACCCGCTTGATTTTTATGATGAGTTCGTTACTTTGTGAGTTTCTTATAATTAATATTAAAGGTTGCGTGAAGACAGTAGTTCTCTAACACGTGCAAAGAAGAAGCTCCTTCATCGGGACCACTGGCAGGATTTCCCAAATGCGCAGAACACGTAAACATGAACCCCCACATTCAGGCCAGATCTCCGGTTAGCCACAAAAACATAAGACGTTTAGTACGCACTGACATCACGGCGCACTTAAAAATCTAGGCTGAGCCTTCCGCCCACACTTTGCTAGGATCTCCCGATGACGTCACATATACTTAATATAAACCCTGAAATCGCAACGCGCACATTGATTTTCCCTTCAGCCTCTCCACAGCACGCATCAAGGTCTGTTGAGTCCGCTTTATTTTTCAGTCCCTTCACGCAACCTCCAACGTAGGTTAGAATCTTTGATAATATTGGTAATGATATTTTGTGTGTTTTCTATAGTGTTGGCACGTCGCTATTTCTAGGCAGTGTTTCTTGTGAGTTTCGCGCACGTGCCTAGTCGTAGGATGTTATTCTCAGGTTTTCGTATTCGAATATTTTCTCTATATCTTGTGTTTGCCGATGTGTTTTGAATATTATTTTAGGCATTATTAATCGCTGCTTACCGTGTACGTGTAATTGTATTTCGTACTGAGATGCCGTGTATCAGTTAATATCACGTTCAATTACGACTGCCGTTTATTTCGTGTAGCAGGATTGTCTAATATTTTGGATAATATTTGCTTCAGTTCCGTTAACGTGTCCCAGTAGATATTTGCTTTCTGTATGACCTTGTTTTATCAGGAGTAGTTAAACAAAATATTATTTTTCATCTATTGCATTTGCCTCAATTTGTGCCGTACGTCTCTTATAATCACTTAATATTTGTAGGACGACTGGTGCCTAATATCTCCTAATTACTTCCCTTACCTCCAGTCCATTTCACTGCTCAATTAACGTAAATATATTATGGTTTTTATTGAATGAAATGGTGTGTTAATTTCTCCTTGAATAGAAAGCTTGCAGCAATATTATGCAACGAAATTCCGCCAAATATTGCCTAGGTAACAACAGCAAATAATACCAGCAGTCCCGAGACTGGAAGTCGCGGACCTGGACCCCTCTCATTAGAAAGAAAAGAAACAAGTGATTAATGACAAAAATCGATATATTGATAGAAAATATTCAGTACGATTTCCCCTAATACTTATTACAGCAAAAGAACATTGGAAATATTAACGGCAGCAGTCCGCTGCTACACTGGCACCTGCCACGCCAGTATCTGCAAAAAGGTATTGGAATTTAAGAAATCCCCTTGCTGTAATTAGGATATTCCCTCGGTTCGTATTGCAAGAATATTAGGATATTCTCCTTCATAATATTAGAATATTTCCGTAGGTTACAGCCCAAACTGGAGCTCGTAATTCAGTAACAGAACTGGTTGAACAACTCCAGTAATCTTAAGACTTACATCAGTGTAATCCAATCCAAGCTGATTAGCTTAAGTAATAACTCAATCCAATCCCAGTAGCTTAACTATTAGGTAGGTAATATATGTAGACCCTTAAACCGGGCTAAGGTTTACACATAGTGACAGCAGAGAATGAAATAACGCTTTAGCAGCCGTTGGCACCAACTTAATTATGTGTTGTGCAATAACGATACAGTAATATTAGTTTCACATATAACGAAGTTTTTCGTCGTTGCTCGAAACAATATTGATAATGTCCTGCATGAAGAAACTGTATATGGATGTTTTCATCTTCACGACCTCCTCCACATCAATACACAAATTTTATGGGACCTTACGAATTTTTATGGCTATTAGACAGGGTTATTACCTTATTAGGAGCTCCTATCTACCAGCACTGTATATAACACGCTGCTGGCTTCTCTGGAGCAATGCTTAATAGCGACGATACGAGATTTAGAGTGTGTAGTTCACTCTCGCAACTAATTTTTTAGGAGATTTAATACTCGTTTCGAAGGGAAATATTTGGTCGCCATGAATATGCTATGCCTGTGTCATATTTGTCGCTCTCTGAAACGAGGAACATTGTGCAGTGCGAAATAAGATGATCCACGTCCTATAGCCTCGCGTCCTTTTAAGCATTCCCAAATTTGCATCACAGCTACGAAAACACGTCATCTGTTCGAGCTTAAAAATGCTTGCATGTGAGAGGAGCAGTTATCCCTTCATTGCGAAGTCATCAACCCCAACTCACAACGGCGTGTCAACTCATTTTTCTTTTCTTCGAAGCAGGTGGAAAATAATGAACGGAGTGATTTCTTTTACGCTATTTGTTGTATTATTGAAATTGCTCTCAAAAGTCAATTATATCTAAAACTCTTCTGCATCGCAGGTTCACAAGGAAGGTGAAGACCAGGAAGGCTACGGCCCTGATGGCGTACGTAAGCTCAGACTGCACATCAACAACGCCAAGAAGTTAGCCAAGGCTCAACTGGACCTGAGTTTTCTTACAACGTGCAAAGCCTATAACGTATTTCCCAAATTTTTGCGTATCAAATTATANTCAGAGTGCTCCAGTTGATTATTCTTCGCCAAATGCTCGGATGGCCACGGCCGGAGTATGGGCGGAATATCCATGGAACGCGGCTGGAACCAGCGCGGCGAAACGCGCCGTGCTCGGGTGATTTATGTTCGGAACGAGGTCGATGCTGCCACCCCCAAAACGCGCATAGCGACCGTGCAGCGCCCGAGCCTCGCGGAAGCCCCGCTCAAAAAGGCGACCGTGCGCGTAGAGCTGCGTACCATATGCCGCGCTTGTTCCACCGTAGATTTTTAACTGGGAATAACCCAAAAAGTTTTGCGTGAATCTTTATGAAACCCGCAGGAATTGTTAATAACGTTAAAAGACATAAATGATTAAGTTTTGGGGCAGATCGGGTGATTCGTTTCTATGTTTGAGTTGTGTTTGTCGTAATGTTTGTTACGCAATATCTGAAAGACTTTTGAATCTATCTTTATGAAGTTTACAAGAGTTGTTAATAATGTTAAACGGCAAAAAATTGTTAAATTTTGGTGCAGATCGACTTATTCGTTTCTATGCGTGAGTTGTGTTTATCATTAAGTTTGTTACGCAATAACTCAAAAACTTTCGATTGCATCTATCTTTATGAAATTTACAGGAGTTGTTAGTAATGTTAAAAGACATAAATTATTGAATTATGGTGTAGATCGGTTGGTCCGTTTGTATGTTTGACTTATGTTTGTCGTAATGTTTGTTAGCAACATAACTCGAACAGTTAAGAAAGGATCTTCAAAAAATTGCAAAAACTGTTTATACTGTTAAAAGGAACATATGATCAGATTTTGAAGTTGACACAAACGAAGTCATGGTTGTAGAGTGAATTTGAATTTTTCGTTACCCTTGCCTTACTTGGCGGAAGTGTGCTCTCTCAGAGTGCTCTAGTTTGCTCTGAATTTATGCTACACAAACTGAACACAAGGTCAGTGAAGAAAAAAGAAATGATAGTTATTTAGAGCAGAACAACGAGGAGGAGCTAAGAAAATAGGATTCTAATAAAGTACTGTAGTTACTTTTGCCGCCAGCTTATGACTAGGCAATGCGGGCTTCTTGTTCAATAATCAACACTGTCAGAGTTGATTTGAGCTGCATATAGTGACAGCAGAGACTGAAATAACGCCTTAGCAGCCGTTGGCACCAACTTAATTATGTGTTGGGCAATAACGATACGGTAATATTAGTTTCACATCCAACGAAGTTTTTCATCGTTGCTGGAAATAATATTGATAATGTCCTGCATGAAGAAACTGTATATAGATGTTTCCATCTTCACGACCTCCTCCACATAAATGCACAAACTTTATGGGACCTTACGAATTTTTATGGCTATTAGACAGGGTTATCACCTTATTAGGAGCTCCTATCTACCAGCACTGTATATAACAGGCTGCTGGTTTCTCTGGAGCAATGCTTAATAGCGATGTAATAGCGTGTAATTCACTCTCGCAACTAATTTTTTTAGGAGATTTCATACTCTTTTCGAAGGGAAATATTTGGTCACCATGAATATGCTATGCCTGTGTCATATTTCTCGCTCTCTGAAATGAGGAACATTGTGCAGTGCGAAATAAGATGATCCACATCGCATAGCCTCGCTTCCTTTTAAGCATTCCCAAATTTGCGTCACAGCTACGAAAACACGTCATCTGTTTGAGCTTAAAAATGCTTGCATGTGAGAGAAGCAGTTATCCCTTCATTACGAAGTTATCAACCCCAACTCACAACGGCGTGTCAGCTGATTTTTCTTTTCTTCGAAGCTGGTGGAAAATAATGAACGGCGTGATTTCTGCTACGCTATTTGTTGTATTATTGAAATTGCTCTCAAAAGGATGTATCAGGAGCGCCAAAAATGTACTAAATGAAACAAACAACATGGGAGGTGGCAGCCCCGTTAGGTTCCCGTACTGGGCATCACTATACAGACTGCAGTGAAAAGTAGGCTTCTCCACAGCAGCCGTGATCTCAGCCCCCACAAAGAGCGCACGATACCATATAAATCAATGAGGCTATTTTGCGCGCCTGCATCATCATTCTCGAGAAGTTTTCTGATAATTTTCCAGCACAGAGACTTTAATCTCGCAGAGAATCACCGAAGAGATAAATGAGATTACTGTAGCGGGATCTGGGAAAGATGCAATTCCCTGAGCAGAGAAGACACACTTATGCGCGGCCAAGATTTTTAAGCGTTAAAAGCACAGTGGTGCTCAGCAGTGCCGAGATATTCCCAAGAGTTGAACGCATAGTTGTGTGTGGCAGTGTCGAGATATTCCCAAGAGTTGAACGCATAGTTGTGTGCGGCAGTGTCGAGATATTCCCAAGAGTTGAACGCATAGTTGTGTGCGGCAGTGTCGAGATATTCCCAAGAGTTGAACGCATAGTTGTGTGTGGCAGTGTCGAGATATTCCCAAGAGTTGAACGCATAGTTGTGTGCGGCAGTGTCGAGATATTCCCAAGAGTTCAATGCAGAGTTGTGTGTGGCAGTGACGAGATATTTCCGATAGTCGAAAGTACAGTGGTGTGTTACAATGCCGACTCAGTCCTAAGTGTTGAAAGTACTATCGGTAGTGGTCGTACTCGATCAATACGATATCCTAAGAGTACTTTGCGCGTTCAAAGTGTTAATACATTTCTCCCTGTAACTTTTCTTTAAGCAACAGTAAAACAAATGTTGAGTTCCTGGCCATACCATTGTTAATTGTTTTTAACCGTTACATTTTATCCACCGCAACTATTTTTTTTTTTTTTTTTTTTTTTTTTTTGCAGTTTCTTTCGTAGTCGGTCTGTAGGTCTCATTTCATCATCAGTAAAATAAGAAAATACAAATAAATTCAGCTACACTTGGACAAATATGGTTTGCTGGAAATAAATATTCGGGAAGTGTTGGAAGAGAGCGTAACTCTGTTACGCATGTGAGGAGCACTGACTTTACATTGAAGTACACTACAGCAGTTCCGATATGCTACTAAGCATTGAAAACTCATTGTACTGCGCTAAAGTTAGCAAATTTGCATGTATTGAAAGCAAGTTGGAGTGGTCACTGCCAGCAGATTGATAATTTTACACCCAACTTGGAATCCAGTAGTGTCATTAGATTCGCATGATTTGTAATACAACACCTTAAAACGGAGCGGTACCAACAGATTTACAAGTTTTGCAAGTGCATATAGGGCTTTTTTGAGCATATAATTGAACTAATATAATAATAAAAACCATTGATGGACTGTTTTTTACCTTTCATCAGCTCCAGTACATGAGGTACGTTTGATACAGCAGTGGCTGTGCAGCCGTCTATTACTAACGTAGTATTCAAAACAATTGAAATAAAAATAAAATCTACAAGAAGCGTTCCATATGTAATGCGGCAGATTTTGGTTGCCTCACCCGACGAAACAGCGCAGCGCATTCTATCATTCTGGGCTACGTCGACGTCGCGATGGATTGTTCTGTCAATCAACATTACAATATCAAGCTTGCCTTGGCCTCGGCAAGTCAGCCACCAAAACGTTTCCATTAATTCAGCAGGCCTTTTGCAGTGGTTGCTGGCCGCAATCCCAAGTTCTTCATGACACAAGTCGTTCAAGGAGAGACGAGAAGAGGCCACCGAAGAACCAACTCCGCAGTGAACATCCACAGCCCCTGTGCTGTCGAAGATTTCTTGGCCTGAAATCAGACCCTAACTTCTCTGTAGCCTCCCTGCTGTCCTCACCAGGCTCCCCATGCAGACATTTTATTTTCCCGCTCAAAATGCATTATCTCTCACGCCTCAACTAACTTAGCGTCTCCGAATGCCAGGGGTCTGCTGCAACTAATCATGCTTGAACAGTTTTTTCCTCATACATCCTAATGATTTTGATACAAAAGGAATAGCTCATAAAAGATAGGAGCGTGAGTCAAAGCTGATTTCTGGGAAAGGGCCTGTTGGTCCGTCTACTGCCAGATCTAATCTGAAAATGAGGCCTATAATGTGAACATTGGGGACGCGATAGAAAGCACTAGCTTTAAAGTGTATTCTGAAGAACGCATTCCAGGCCTGGAAACTCTGCCTCAAGACATGTATCGACACAAGAGGGTGCTATTCCGAATATTTTTGAAATACTGTACATCGTTTGAATGGCCTTTTATTAACCTGGCTGCAGTACTTATGGAACACCCCTTATATATGGAGGAAATAATCAACTCTGGCGTCAAACTTCGCCCTTACAGCGCGTTATGCGGAGCTTCGTCTGAACCTTCGACCCTGCTTAGCAGGGGGCCCACTGTACCCTGCGTGTATTCCATTGTTTTTATTTTGCTTTAGAACGTTGTTTAGATTATCTGCATCATGTATCACAAAATAATTAATCAAATTTCGATATCGACCAAACTGGTAGAGGCCACGGTATAACAGTGTCCGGGAAAACAGACTGACGATAATTATAGTTAATTTGGAAAAATTAGCAATCGGCATCATGCTGCGATATATACTGGGTCGAGAGCCCGTGCAGCTTACAGTTGACATTTTAGCAGTTGTTGGAGAACGCCATGCCATGCCCCCACCAGTCTTTTAATTCTTGTCTGTCTCACCCGTTATTGTTATCGTACTGGTACCGATGTGGGGACAATGTCATTACCTGAAGCATACTATGTTTCTCTCCGCTACTGTGTTACACCTCATGGTAGTTCCACGTTTCATTAGTGTTCCATGAGGGCACTAAAGCAAGCTTGCGTACTCATTGGCCAGCAAGAAATCCAATTGATGGATAGCATCAATGCACTGCCAGTGATCCCCCGGCCCAGTAATTTCCTGCGCAGCTGTTCTTAAGCAGATCAAGGCAGATTTGCTGCAACTCCGCAGAAGATCCAAGCTGGCAGAGCTACGCGAATCACGGAACTGAAAGAAGTTAAACTGATTAGGAAGTAAATGCGCCGGGGAAGATAATGACGCCAGCTGTAGCTCAAGATTCACTCTTCACCAGCGTCAGTTATTAATGCGAACAAAGAAGAAGCAAAATTGCATAGGGAGGTATAGCGCTCCGGTAGAGATAAGAGTAGGGGTTGTGACTCCACCAGGATCTGCTACTGATGAGCAAACTTAAATAGGAAAATGAATGAGGTGGAGAATGCACCTGGGAATGTAAAGGCATGCTCTGCGAGTATAATTATTGCTCGCTCATTACCGAAGTTAAATAACACTGAGGACACTGTAACTAATCAGTGCACAAAATGTCAGGGAATATTTACACTGCTGTCTTATACCACAGTTTCGTCTTCACAAGAACCAGATACTAAATGGCACAAGCATATAAAAAAAATGACATGACTACCTCTAAAGTTCCAAACGTGCCAAAAATTAAACTGTCGACTTCTATTGTGAGATAATTAAATTTTATAACCTGTGGTTCTATGAGCAGGAGCGAGAATGTATTAGGAACTACATGTGTGTTTGTGTATCCATATTATTTTGCTCGGGTGATGGTTCAAGCGACAACTCAGAGGTGTGTATCCGGAGTGGGGTGAATTTTCATGAATTTTAGGTACAAAATCAAGCATACCTGTATGTGTTTCTCCTTTTAATGGCCTTGTGCCCGTACCTATTGACTGTATACGTCCGGAGTCATGGCGACTCAAGAAGCAGGGGATCAAGGTTTACAATATCAAAAACTTTGGAAAGTCAAACAATATCAATTTATTAAAATTATTGGGGTGTTGTTACAGCAACAAGATGATCCTCAACAGATCTATCTCTGTGGAAACCGAATTGGTCATCAAACAGAATATAATTATGGCAATTTACTAAAATAACTATCTAATAATAAATACAGGGACGACAAATAAAAATTAATGTTTTGGGATGAATAAAAATCCCATCAAAGGAAAAAGAGCAAAAATGAAAAACTACATCCTAAAATTAAAATTTCCTTTATTTACTACCGATGGCAGTATATATGTGATCATGGGGGAGTCTAAGAAGCGAATGAACAAGGCTGCATGGAGGAGCCGGATGTCAGCTCCTGTACAGCCGGCGGATGTGGAGCTAATAAAGGGTTGTGTGAAGACGTACAGCTGAGGTCATAATGTTGAGGCTAGGTCTTGTTCTGTGGACGTAGAGGGACTGTAATGCTGTGTGCTCTACTGGATTAGAAGAATCAATGATTGAGAAGTCAATCTTGCTCCGGGGATGGTTGTTTTGCTCAGCATGTAGGCGGGGAGCTGAATGTGAAGGTTTTGCAAAGAGTAAACCGGTTCGACTGTTGGTCAATGCGGGCTTTAAAATGTTGTCGAGTGCTACCGATATACGAGGCATTGCAGCCTCTGCATTTGAAACGCTAAATAACGCCTGGCAGCAGATATTTGGGATGTTTGTCTTTGAATTTGAAGTAGAAACCTATGATAAACGTGTTTTTGTACTATAATTTAAAATTTATACGTGGGTAAGCTTCGGAGAGGAACGTTTTCAATGTGTTTACTGCATCAACAGAGGCTTTGTTGTAGTACAGAAGTGAGTGAAAGAAGTCTAATTTACGGACGGAGGGTTTGCTAATGCCGGTTCCTAGACAAACTGCTCGATCCCGCCATTAGCAAACCCCCTCGTCCGTAAACTAGACAACTATCACTCACTTCCGTACTACAACAAAGCCTCTGTTGATGCAGCAAACCTTTGAAAACGTTCCTCTGTAAAGCCTACCGACACATAAACTTAAAATTCTTGTACAAAAACACGTTCACCATAGGGTCCTACTTGAAGTTTAAAGACAAGCCTCCCACACAACTGCTGTAGTTATTTATCGCTTCAAATGCAGAGGATGCAATGCCTCGTACATCGCAAGCACTGGAGAACAATTCAAATCTCTCAACATTTAGCTGTATCCAGCCGAACAGGTTTACCCCTTGCAATACCTTCACATTCAGCTCCCCGCCTTCATGCTGAGCAAACATGCTGAGCAAAAATTTAATATTTTATGTCTTTCAACATTAATAACAACTCTTATAAATTTCATAAAGATCCATTCATTATTTTTTTAGTCATAAAAAAACAGTGACAAACAAACGACCGAACAAACGCATCATTACAAAAATTTGGTCATTCACTCCTTGTGATATACCCAACAACTCATGTGTATTTCATAAAAATCCGTCCATAATTTTTTGAGTCATGGTATTAAGAATAATGAGGCAAAGAAATAAACTAACAAACAAACAAACGAATGGACGGATCTTCATCAAAAGTTAATTATCTGTTTCTCTCAATATATCTAACGGACCCTGAAAATTTCGTCAAAATCGGTCCATAACTGTTTGAGTCATCTTGGTGACAGACAGAATATGAGACAGACAGACAAAGCCGACGAAAACATGACCTCCTTGGCGGAGGTAATTAACTCAAAGCCTTAACATTGCAGAAAGAGAAGTTTCATCCTCACTTCTAGGTCGATATAAAAAAATGGCAATCTATAGAACCGGAAAGCCGTAACTTTTGTTTGCAAATATTCCCAGGTCCTTGACTCATGTCTATGGTCAGTCTAGGAGGAATGTCTCCACCGACTTTGTTCACAATCAGAATGCGTCGTCTGGCTACGGTGTGAAATAGCAATATCTGTCAAGAATACAATTACCCCTATAACAACGTCTAACGGGAAATAAGTTAAATCTTTAGCCTTACGAGGTTTATCATTATGAACTGTATTTGAAGAATCAATAATATTTATTTCCATGTGGAAATGCTGACTGGGAGAAAAAAGTGTTAAGATAAATTAGATCATTCGAGTGGTCAAATTTTGTCATGGAATGATGATAAGTTTAAGGTCCCGCAGTGAAAAATCTCGCTTGAGCAATACCTCGGTTTCTTTTTTTTTAATGCATAAGAATTTAACAGCGAATAGTAGGTACTCAACTTAATCATCGGTAGTCTCATGGCACTAATCTAATGGATGATGTTATACTACACAATTAATAATGTCTGCTAATGGCAGACTAATAAAATTTATAAAATATCATTCAGAAAAATTAAATTTCAGCGGGTTTGCAGCTAATGGAGAGTAAAATTCTTATCTACTAAGAAATAGTTCAAAATATTTTTTTCATATAATAATCCAGTTACCAGACAAATTAAAACTAAAATCCTGGAACGCATTGTCAAAATTGTTTTCCAAGTAATTTTTCAGATCTGATGGAACAGAGTCATATGAAAAGGCTTTTCAAGCGCTTGATAATTACCGAATACCAAGAATGCCTAACTTCAGTCAGAGGGAGTCCAATCTTGCTGATCAAAGTAAAATTTTTGCGCTTGCATTTGAAGATTCTGAATGCAGTTCATATCCAATTCCGTAAATGAAACTCATATTTCATTAGTGAAACAGTGGAGAGTGAAGCGCAAGGTCATGTAAAGAGTTTAAAAGTCTCGCTGCACTCCAATTGTACAGTATTATGAATCTAGCATCACATAATGTAAAAATCACCCTCGTGTGCTTACTTGTTGATATATTTGAATGTTTCATGTCCCGCTCTTAAAGAAATAAGCGAAAAACAGGCCAGGTTACAGAGTTTGTGATTAAGCTACCTTTTCATGAAGGTCGATGATCCGGTTGCAGAAGATGGCGAAAATGCCGTTCATATCCCTCTATATGACTGCACTGCTTACTTGAAACACTTCTTGAAATCGAAACAATAAAGACATTTACAGCTTCTTTTAGCGCAGGCGTGGAGTCTGATTTTTATAATTTTTTCCATACATTGAAACGTATGTTTGCTCTCCGTTCACGACGTACAAATTCAGTTGATGATTAATAAAACACAGATGAAGCGATGGTCACATGCTGCTCGTCACGGGCAGCAGATACAATTTCTACTTTCAGCTTGCTGTCTTCCTCTGACGGAGCAGTTTTCGCTCAGCACAAAAGCATCGATTTACTGAAGGCTTATTCGGTAGGTAGAATACGCTGTGGGGCATTTAATTAGATTCAGTAATGCTTTACTGCTAGCTAAGGTAAGACTTTCTCCATGTCACTAATGGTGGGAGACGATTGTGCTGCTTAGATGAATTGGGAGAGAGAGAACTTATCTCATATGACACTTTGAGTCGGCCGGTGTAGGGGATCCTTCAGAAGCATATTAAGAACAAAGGCATGTTAAATGAAGACGGGTCTTCACAAATTCCAGACTGTCAGCTTTGGCAGTGCGGGCGCTCTAGAAGAAAATAATGAGCGATGCGCAAGTATAAAGCATATTTATTCAGTTTGGTGTGATTTTTCATTGGCGAGGCGATATTGTTCTTCGGCTACTGTGTTGCAGCTCTTGTAGCAAGTGCGCGTCCTTCGAATAATACCGAAATATACCTGACAACTTTACACAAATCAGTATTTTCTGAAATGAATTAGAATATAAATAGTTTACATTTCAGGGCATGAACAGTTTAAGGTAAAATCTATAGCATTAACAAAGTCGTAAGGGAGTAAACTGCGTGTAGAAGAAAACATCAACCAGGCTGTGTGGAAGCGCTTTTAGGTTACACTAGACGACCCGTGACCCGTTGGGTCGTTATCACGATCGTCTTGTCTGTCTTTCGTGCCCATTTTGCTTCCTTCTCACCAGCTACTTATACTGATCTTTCCTCCATCTATTTTCCCCTTCTTTCCCGACTTGCTGTTCCCATGCGCGTTGATCCTGTGTGGGAACACCCTCGTGCATGGGTTCCACGTGTCTATTATCACACGACGTGTCCCTTCATTCTTTCTCAGTGACATCGCCTTTGTTGCGGAAACGGAGACTTATACTTTTGAATATAATAATAATAGTCACGATCGTCTGTGCTTATTTATTTACCTGGTCGTAAACCACACGCTATTCGGCCGTCCTCTTCTACCTGTCAAGGAGCTGCCCATACGGCTCACTGTCAAGAGATTCTATGCTTGTCTAACGAAAGCAAATTCGATTTATTTGTTACGTATTCCAGTCGTATTTTCCAGAGCAACTTTTAAATTATTGTGCCCGTTCGTGCAACCAAGGGGCAGGTTCCACGTGCGTATCACAGATACAATCGAATTAAAGAGCTAATCCATACCCCAGGGTAGAGTAGGCTATAGGCCATACCCGCAGAGGATCATGGAATTTATTCCCT
>LQNS02277718.1:18877583-18904557 GCA_001587735.2 Parhyale hawaiensis
GTGCCATTTAATGATTCCAGCCAGTTATTCTCTGTGCTTGTGTTTAGATCGTTTGTTATATTTTCAGCGCCAGATTGTCCGAGCAAACAAAGGGCCGTGCCTTTGGATCTCCCTTGTGTGCTGAGGTCTGCAGCATGCATGGAAAAACTGGCTGGCAGTTTGTTGTCCGATGCAGCATCGTTTTGTGTTTCTTAACAAATCGAAACGGCAGCTTGAAATTCTCATGTCGACGCTTCACTACAGAGTGGAACAGGCGTTGTATTTCTGCATGTTTCCCTTTGCTTGGTGTCGACACTTTGAGCGTTGCATGGTCAGATGGAGCCGTTTTTGTGATGCAAAATTTTCACAGCAAAATGATTTTTGCGGGTATTGAGCACAAGGCAGAGGCAATAGATGGATTATTCCTTCTCTGCGCTTGCGCTTTTGCCTAAGTCAATCATTGGACTATATTTAATTGGTGCGAATAAATGAGATTTTGCAATTTTAAGGCTAAGTCGATTCTGTGCAAAAGGAAATATTGTGTTCAGACAAAACTCGGGAAGAGGAATTTTTACCACCACCTAGTACGGTGTGTTTTTTTTTTTTTTTTTGGAGCTTATTTTTTTGTTGTCTGCCTGCTTCTAATATTACTAAAAATGTTATGGAAGGATCTTTATGAAACTCACAAGGAATGCTCGGCATGTTAGGTGGAAGAGATGTTTCACTTTTTGTGAGGATCCGTCCCACCATTTGTTTGCTTGTCTGCCTGCTTTTGTTGACAGCATAACTCAACCAAAATGAACAGATCTCACGACAGCTCCAGGAATTGTCGGGAATGTTACGATGAACTAACGCATTTTTTTACAAAATTTTTGTGATGAACTATCTGTCTGTTTGCTTCTGTTTGTATTGATGTTTGTCAGAGCATAACTTAACCCTTTCGACACTGACAGGACGTTTACGTCCCGCATCAAAGTTTTGATTATTAAGACTGGTGTGTTGTTTCTTACTCTGGAAATTTGGAGAACACATTTAACAACCTGTCTGAAGTCAGTGATAGTATTTTACCTACGATTGAACTTAACTATAGGTGAGCTCAAGTCACTACAATCATAGTGTTTTTGTGAGCTTCTTTTAGAATCTGATAAAAAAGCAAAGTTTGCGTAGCGAAAGGGTTTATTAGCTATGGACGTATCACACGAAGTTTTTTAGGAATTGTTTGAAATGTTAAATGACACAAATGACCAAATTTTGATGATGATCGGTTCATCCGTTTGCGTGTTTAATCGTATGTTTGTAACCGCTTTTGTCAAAGCATGACTCAAAGCGTTGCAGACAGATGAGAGGAGCAATATGAATATTTTGTAAACAGTGCCTTGCTTGGCCGATGTATGGGCCCTCAAAACGCTCTGCTTTTCAAGGTAATTACCTCAAAGCCAAATGAGTGGAATCTTAATTGAATAGGCACAGTGAAACGTACAACAAACATCACGGGCTGTGTTTCAACTCTACAGCGTTTTCGTTGAGGTGTTTTCGTCCGCGGGTTTTTTTCTTGTTGCATGGAATCGTACCATCAGTTAAGGGCAATAAGTTCACCGCAGTACTCAAGGAGGCTATAACCAACAAACTAGTAATGACGTTGAGTTGTTCCGTAAGTAGAGAATAAAAAAAATAAAATATAGTAGGCCAACATAGTTATGACGAGCGGCTGTCAGTCTGCAGATGCTCAGCTCTGTTATTGTGGTTATAGAGTGTTCCGAGCTTCGGCTTAATGAGGCGCGCGCTGTAGCGTCACCAGCCAGCGGCGTTTGACCAACATTTGTATTGGGTGCATGTAATGTATACACACTGACCAAAACAGTGGGACAGTTCGTTTTTAAATTGAAATTTCTTCAATACTACGCAAGAAATGATTGTAGTGGATATTTTCACAAATGATAATTATTGTCCATCCTGAAAGTCTATGTAATTTTCAGGAAGAAAGAAGAAAGTTATACGCTAATGCATTCGAATAATGCTTAGAAACATACAGTATAGCCAACAACCAGAGACAGAGAACGGAACGAGAAGTCAGCTATTTATTCCTACACATGCTATTTTTTCATTTTAATAACTTAAAAATAGTCATTAATTTCAATTTATGAACATTACATCATCTTTCATTCTGAGTAAGTTGAACTGAATTAACGTCTCTATATACGGAACAAATTCAGCTGAGAATGTGAAATGATAGCGTTACGGAGATAGCTGAAACATCTAATACTGACGCTGAAAAAGTTCTAAAGTTTCACTTCGCCATTGGCTGGGCATAAACCACCAAAAAGTGTGAAAAAGAAAAATAGTTTTCAGTTGTGTGCTGGAAATAATTTCATATTATTTCTGTGACACGAAAAATTTCAAAATTTAGCGTCTCAGTCCACTGTCCTAATTAGTATGAGTAGAATAGTAAACGACGAATCTTAAATTATCGTCTCTGGGAAACGGTGCAGTACCATTTCAAAAAAGTCTGTAAACTGTAACTTTCAAGTCAGTGTCAGACTATTAACAGCTCTGAAGCTATGGACACCTAGGACAAAACAACATTTAAGGTATAGAACTACATTCCAGTTAGTTAACAGACAATAGAAATAGTGAACATTCAATTTACAACCGTCTTGTATGAGGGTAATTTGCTTTCAAATGCCCATGTCGATAACGAGTTGGAGTACAGTCATGAGGAAGGGACTAATTTTGGCGAGCTAGATATGAATGTGAAGAGTGGATACTATGATGCTATTTTCACTGAATAATAATGCGCATTACTGAACACACTAATTTTAGCGAATTGACCCTTAAAATTGCTCCTGTTTATACGGCTATTGGTGAATTTAGTAAAAAACAATGAAGTACATCGCACACAAAAAACATATAAGAGATAATTTTTTATACACAGAAACAATCAGATAAAACTCATGTATTTTTCTCTAATAAATTAGAGGTACAGTACCCGGAGGCATTCAATCTTATAAGTAGAGCCCGGACATTAAGCAACAACGGTTTAAGCGCTTTAAGCAGTAAAAATAAGCAAGTATAGCATCCAAAATAAGCGCTTATGTTGGCGAATTTGAGCATTGTACTTTAGGCAGGAAAAAATACAAAGCAAAAGAAGCACCAACATTTTCCTATTATAAGCGCTTAAAACAAAAATAGGATATCATTTCAAACATTTATGGAGCTATGTCCACCCGAAAAAAAAACTCTAAGACGGCATTATTCGGGGCATAGACCTTCAGCGTTCCGCTCTAGGTAACAAAAAGCAATACCCATCATGGAATTAGCCTTTTTCCCGCTGTAAGCCTACAAATTTGGCTCAATTAGTAATTGAAAGTTTCAGTGACGGAGTGGAAAGAGCATTGAAAATTATTTTCATGATAAGCAACAGTTGAAAATGCCAGTTAGAAATTGTAAGTGAATTTCAGTCCTTAATTAAACAAGCTCAGTCGACATACGCCAGATTGGAAAAATTTTGTAAGTTTATTATGAAAATGGGGCTCCTCATGTGAGAAGCTACAGAAGCAACACCATCTTGTTTTTTTCAGAGTTGTGGCACAGAGCAACGTAAAGTGAATGGAGTGTCTATAGGGGCCTTTTCGTGACCACCTTACGAATCATTCTGCCTGATTCCGCCTGATCCGTGCGTTTATGTGACCACTTTTGGCGTGATTCTGATAGCAATCATCAGTGGTCGTTGGTAAAAATTGTTCGAACCGAGATTTCACTAGCGGGCTGATCATGCATAATCAAAGAGTAATTACAGCCGTTAGACCAGAGAAAATTCAAAATTTCAAGTGCAAAGCTCCTGATATTTTCTTATGTTTAAGGATAACTTGGATAATATCATGATTGTTTGTATTACTGACTTGAAGAATTCTAGTTTCGTTATAGTGTGTTCACACAATCACAAAAATTGCTCAGTCACGCAACTTTTCCCTTCGGCCATCTCGTTACCGTGACTGCTACTCATGGTGCTTGAATGTTAGTCTAAAACTGTGCGTAATTGCAACTTTAAACTAACACAGCAGTGGAAGGTATTCTAAAATCTTCACTGTTGCTGCTTGTTATAACGTACAAACTGCAAAAACGACTCGTACTTATGCATTATTTTCAGATTCTTTTCAGTCCAAGCCGAAGCCTATAAGGCGCTGCGGGGCAATCGAATACTAACTTGCGTTGCAATGCAATATTGGCGTACGTGTGCCCAAGCTCTTAGTTTTATGCATGTGCATGTTCAAAATGCATTGAATATTGCTAGTTCACTTATCCATTGACTTCAAAATAAACAAAAATTTCTAAAAATTCATTCCCCACCATCTTCTGTGTAAATACGATTGGAATTCAAATTTTGAAAATAGACATGACGTCTCTAGGGTGTTTACAACATCATTGGACGGGTCTGTGCTTTTCAGTGATCACGATGATCATGATCACGGTGATTCTGATCACAAATGTGGCTACAAAGAGACGCCTTATGTACGCGCTATGCTTATATGTTGCTAGCTTGCGCACAATGAATAGGTAGGTACACGATACTCTCTTAATTAGGAAAGGTCTCCGAACAATTTAAAGTTTAAAGGTAGGCTAAAAGCCCAATTGGAAATTTATGAGCATTTTTTGGCTGCCTATAGGATATGAGTGAAAGGTATCCGATAAAATCGGATAAATGCCTATAAATTTTCAATTGGGTTGCCGGAACAACTTGAGCGCTAGTAAACATATTTAAGCGCTAACAAAAAATTTTACGCACTAACAACAATTGTTAAGCGCTAGCAAAAATTTTAAAGCGCTGTAAAAATTCGGATGGTACTTACAAGCATTTTAAGCGCTACAAAGTCTTACCATTTTTATAAGCAGCTTAAGCAAACTAAGCTTTAAGCATTTATTTCAAGCAATGTCCGGGCTCTACTTATAGGTAACAGTTTTGAAGCTAATACACGGCACAAGATTTACCATTGGTTGGTACATTTACACTAGTGAGCGGTCAGTGTTAACCCGTGAGAAATTAAATAAGTAAAACAAATTGGGTCAGACATTCTTTTTTAACATTTTATCCTATATATGTTAAAATAAAGATAAATAAAACTAAAAATAGATATATTACAGCTTGAAATAAGGTGCACTTCTATGAGGTGTGACATTTTTTGTCCTATATATGTGATAAAAATAAAGAAATTCAAAAATAAAGTAAGCAGATTACTGTACAGTCAAAAGTACGCTGGACGTTACGAATTCAATTAATTTGTATGACTGCGACTTCGTTGTATGCAATGGGCGATAATTTATCTGTGAATCATGCTCTTTTGGAAGCATCAGAGAGAAAGTAGAAGCAGCAATTTGTTTGTTAATTTGAAGATATGAATTAACTTAAAATTCTGATATAGTTGAAAGAGTGTTTTTCGCAGTCATCTAGACAATTTTAATACAGTTATTGGGATCTCTCTATGTGCAACAATACCATCCTAGTAATTTAATCATTCTCTTCAGTCGCATCATGTATTGGATCGGGAAGATCATTTCAAAGCTTGGCGCCAGAAATAGAAAGCGCTACCTAGTTAATTAATCCTCGTGCGGGTGTAGCAGACAAAGTATGGGAGATGCTCTCGTCTAGGGTATCACCCACAGATTTCCTTATGTGAGTAAACTGCACAACATTGGTATTTCCAGGAGCACTTGCAGTATATGTAGACCGACCGGGGCGGAGATTTGGGAAAGGCCGGGGCAATCAATAATCAAATAGCCGGGGCAGCAGCAATTAGCCGGGGCACCAACAATTAGCCGGGGCCGGGGGTTATAACTTCTGCTTTGACTAGAGTAGAGCGTTTGCTATCAACATTTACATTGTGATAACTCACTTTTCCGTAATTTAAATGAGAATTATATATTTTTTTTTAATTCTCTTTCTCATGTTCAGTTATGGTACGATACTAATGATATGCAGTGCTTTGATGCGCAAATCTTACAATGACATGTTAGAAACACTATTCAGTCGAAAGTTAGTCTAGCATGCTGACATATGCAAACAAAATTTTGAGTAGCTAATGAATGGATACTGTATATGTATATGCTGGTTATCACAGCCGTGTACTCGAACAGAGCTGTAAGTGCAACTTCAAAGGCTAAGGCTCAAATTAGTGTCTGACTTCCATATCTTTGCGCATCAGGGGCTTTCACATTTCATTCCTGCTCCTAAGTGTTTTACTGCTACTATACTTTCTAAGATTGAAAATGCTAGGCCTTGTTGGGTCCATTGTCGGGACTCCAAAACATTCCTAAGCCCCTTTACAGTTTTCGTGCTTTCATTCAAATATATGTATATCTAAATACAAATGAAGTGAATATGCACACCCACTCGTGGGGGATAGCAACGTCTACGCTAAAAATTGTTTGTCTATAGAATCTGCAGAGTTGTTATTCCCGGACACCACAATATATTTCTAGCCTAATGGAATGCTTCATAATATTTTTTACTAGTACATGAAAGGCAACGGATTTCTAACGTTATATTTACGTCGCCAATAAGGTACTACCTAAAAGCCAAGTTGTGTGTAACGCAAATATGCTAAGAATAAATTTCTGTTTCAAGTCATCCCTTAGTCATCAGTTTTATAAGCTTTAGGCACAAAAAAGTAGTCACCTGTTACGAATAAGGCGTAGCACCTCCACGAGCGCTTATAAGAGGAGAACGTTGAACTCCATAGACGTTTAGGTCATTTGAAGGCACTCTGGAGGCACCAGCCTACATGCACAGCTGCCCAGGTATAGACGTGTTCCTGATCTGTTTCAGAACGATGGGAAGAAAGCAAGAAGTCACGGAAAGGCAAAAAGGGGATATTGCTTGTGCTCGATCTGAGAGACATCGAATAAAGGCAGTAGCGGTGTTTGCTGGTGTTTCGCGCAGTACTGTTTTGTGAGTCTTCAAACAATGGAAACAATCGGAGAAAAAAGGGTAATCAATGCTAGTCACAACTGCGGTCTCAAAAAAATTGCTAAGCGATAGGACAGTCACCGCATTTCACGACTTGTCGACCGAAATCGCTTTGCATCAAGGAAGGAATTGAAAAAAGTCAATGACTCCCCTTTTTCTGCTATTTCTGAGCGAACTCTTCGTGGTGAAGTGGTGGTGAAGTGACAACGGCTCGGCATCGCATCAGCGGAGGCCCGGGCTCGATTCCCGGACGGCACGCTACGGATTTACTCTGCGTGGAGCACTGCAGCACCAAGAGGCCAGGCGATGCACGGTGAGGGATCCTAAATGGACTCTCATCACAGACTGCTTCTCCTGCTCTTCACTCTACTAGTTCTTCAAAATTCTAGAAATAAGGCAAAAAGAAAACCTCGATATGTGTATCCACTCTACCCTGTATACGNCCGGCGTGGAGCACTGCAGCACCGAGAGGCCAGGCGATGCACGGTGAGGGATCCTAAATGGACTCTCATCACAGACTGCTTCTCCTGCTCTTCACTCTACTAGTTCTTCAAAATTCTAGAAATAAGGCAAAAAGAAAACCTCGATAGGTGTATCCACTGTACCCTGTATACGAGATAATAAATGATATTTGTTTTTTGTTTGTTAGAGAAATTCATGCTATGAACATATGGCGTCGTGTAGCTCGTAAGTGACCAATGTCAACAGCAGCCTACAAAACCTCTCGGCTGAAATGGGCCAGAGCACGCGCACATAGGACTATCGAGGACTTGAGAAGTGTCATCTGGTCAGATGAATCATGATTCTGTCTCTATGTAAACGATGCCCGCCGTCGTGTACACCGATGGCCACATGAAACCTTCAACGAAGCCTGTGTGCAAGGGGCTATACATGCAGGAGGTGGGCCTATCATGTTCTGGGCTGTTTTAATTACGTACTCGGACGAGGGTCCTTTGGTTGAAATAACCATGGTACTGAATCAGGGAGGGTACGTTGATTTGTTAAATGACCAAGTTGTGCGATTTGCGCAGTATCTGCATGAGAATCGAACTGCCATGTACATCAGGCTACATCGGCCTTGCATTGGCACGGAAACCATTCTTTCTATGTAAGACTCTTAGAATGGCCGGATAAGTCTCCAGACATGAACTCCATCGAGAATTTATGGGGCTATCTTGAACGATAATTTAGGCCCCAAGAAGATCCTCCACTAACTTTGGATGATTTAAGGATTCGATTGCTGCAAGAGTGCCTCAGAATGGATCAAGTGTACGTTAGAAATTTTGCAGATTCAATGCCTTCCAGAATTGCTGCTTTACATGTGCTTGTTGAGGTCCAATACCATATTAGTAACAGGTGACTATCTTCTTGTCAGGGAGCTTAAGAAGTAGTCTGGAAGTAAATTTAATCTTGTATTTTCAATTTTTTATACTAAGCATTTGAGTCATTAAGGATGCACTGCAGAAACCAGCACATATTTTATCGGTCTAGATAACTTTCACCGTAATTGTAGCTGATTCACTGATATGCATTCTTCACCAGCGATAATATGCTGGTTTACATTGCCAAAAAAGATATATGCATCCTGCATTATTCACAAATATATTAATTTATGGCTCACAAAGGTTTCTTGGAGTGGCATTAGTTTAAGACAGCATATTGATATGGTAATGGTGAATCGTCAACTACGATGAATCAGTTTACACAGAGAAAGCAACCTTTCCCCAAGAAGCTTGTTTTATTTACTCTTAAGTTTAATTAAGTGTTGTTCCCCTAACCCCCCTCATCAAAAACCCCGGCCAAACCCCCGGTATTCACAGTCTGAAAAACCGGGGCCGGGGTAAGCAATATTCGATAGACCTGATAAGAAGCCCTGAAAATGGGCGGGGTTTGCCGGGGCCGAGGAGCCGGTCGGTCTATACCATGCAGTGAGCGAAAATCATATTGTGCTTCTTCTAGTTATAATTTCGTGCTAGCTCCTGGCCAGTGGAGCTTTTCTAACAGCGGGCTGGCATGATAGCGCTAGATGAATTTTCCGTTGAGGACCACTTTTTGCCGCGAAGTTCTGCGGTTTTTGTACATTTGATGGAAACAGAGACACGATAGTTATAGTATACGGTGCAAATCTACATAAAAAAGACGGTAATGATTTCAGGAGCGTTACTAAGATACTCTGTCGTAAAAGAGACGGAAATAGATATATCAAGGCACCCTTTTTACGTTCATACACTATATACGGTACCGATTCGGCTATGAAGGATACAATGGACGTACCAACTTGATGGTCTATTTAAATTTTTACTAAACTATTACACTTAAGAAATGTAAATATTTGGTTTTTGTTCTGCATAAACTTTCAGCGACTATGGACGTTTTCGATTTGGACATCGGTGGCGAATATTTAGGTGCACTTGACTTGACTTTTCGGACCGATTTAAACGTGTCCCACTCGAACGGAGTTTACGAGTTAAGCTGAAAAATATTAACCTAAGCTTTGATGTCACAAGTGAAATTTCTCTTACGTACCTAACATTTAAAAGTTAGGTATCCTTGGAAGTAAATATTATGGATTTTTTATTCGCAAGCTGCAACAATGTCGTTCCATAAGACTGTTACTAGTATGGAGATTGTTAAGCTGTGTTTTTATAGGTTATTGGGAATGCATCGGACGCGACAGTAATGGCACTATATAAACAGATCACTTCTCTGGTCAATACGACTGATTGATATGATTTTATCATATTACCAATCCATAGTATAGTGTTATGATTTCAGCGCAATATACTTAAGTTAACCCTGAAATAGGTTTTCTTCTTTGCTATCAAAGTAGGAAAGGAAAAGGAGTAATTTTTTTTTCAACCATCATTGTTTCAGGAGGTCAAAATTGCAGAAATCTTTCCTTTTTGTTTTAATATTAATCCACCGAATGGAAAAAAAGTTTGTTCCTTTGCCACTATTGTTGTTTACATTAAGATAAAGTCTAGTGCATTACGCTTAAAAAGTTAAACCACCCCCGGAGGAGACTTGAATTTTTTGGCCCAAGCCGGCTCCGCTTAAGGCCTTAAACTCAAGCCAAAGTGGCGAAAAGAACGGTCTGTGTTGATATTTGCTAGATTTAAGCTAAGCAACTTGACTTTATGTCCCAATCAAATATGTCCCAATCGAATACGTCCCAACAAGATATCCAGTTGAAGAAATATGAAGCGAGATAGATGAACGAGAGGAACGGATGTTCAATCGATTGGAGAACGTAAAGCATAATGAAGATTTCTGAAGACTCAATGCATACTGAGTGCATCAAACTTGATAAAGACAGACATGCCTTCGAATTTGGAGAATCCATCCTTTACCATCAAATGCAATGGCCCCTTTGCCTTGTAACCATCCAACCAAACAAGCAAGTAAGCAAGCAAGCAGCGAACGAGCAAACTGGTTTTGAAATAGAGATGTTGTGGGATTAAAGGAGTAAGATGACATGAGACGCAAAGTAGATCTTTTCAACTACATGTAGAGAATTTTGCCGTACACACTTCATAAGGACAGGAATAAAAACTCAATTATTGTTCAGTTCAGATGCTTTTTATTTCAGTCAGACATGAATTTTAAATTCTTTAACACAGTAAATGATTTTTATGGTTTTACACTGTAACGTCATAATCGGGGCACTTTTAATTTAAAAGTTGATTTTTTTTCTTCTATATCTTTTAAACTTGAAGTAACTTTTCGGTTTGAAGTTACTACGTAACTATTTTTTGAAGTTTTAATTCACAGATATTAATTCAGAGTTTTTTTTGAGATTCATAGATTTTACTACAGTGTTAAAAATTCAATTAAAAGGTTGACTGTATTAAGGCAAAGCTCGCAACAATAGCAAAAAACGGAGAAGCTGGCCCGAAAAATACTATCGGGCACCAAGCAGGTGCACCGACAGCGACATCCGGTGCAGCACGAAGAATTGCTTATGTCATTGCTACAGGTGGAGCGCCGCAAAGCAAGCTGCCATAGCGAGCCCCGAGTACTGCGAAGGCTAAATCACTACTGCAAAACATAGATGAGAAAAATTTAGCAAAGAGTACAACCCAATGAACTTTCTACCATTTTTTCAGGAATTATTTAATTTTGTGAAAATTAGTTTCAATAATAAAATTACGTTGAGTATAATAGATTTATGACCAACTGCACTTAATGAGCACTTTGTAAGATTCAAGAAAAAATAAATTCTCTAGCTGCTTTTATAAGTACCTTCTAAGGATTAGAAGAAAGCAAATTCTGCAGCTACTGGGCTTAAAAAAGAACTCAGTAACGTTCGACGCGACGAGCTAAAGGAAGAGAAGACGGCCGATACTACAAGAAAGAATTAAACTTCCTCAATGGACTGGACTTTACCACCAACGAATTCAATAGGAACTAGAACGCCTCGGTGGCGTAAGACTATCACCCGCGCTAGGGGGCAAATTCAACGAAGTCTTTTTTGATAAACGAGGCCAGGGCACCGCCCCAGATCAGAGATTCGTTCTTCAATAATAACATAGGGAAAAAAACAGAACGCCTCGCGGCGCATGACGATCTGCCACGGTGGAGGCAAATTTGCCACGGTGGAGAAAATTCAACGCCGTCATTTTTTATGGCCAGCTGGGTTTAGTTTTTTTTTTTTTGCATGGGTCACATCTAGGTCAACCTACCAAACTCTCTACAAAAAATTATGAAGATTGCTCAACTCCTTCGACCACGTATTGGGTGGACAGACATGCATATATACAACTATATATATTTAAATCTTCAACGGAAACGTTACCAGCTTTCTCACCTTCTTCGCGTGTGATAATTGAATTTCACTTTCAAGTATATTGCACTATGGAGTTGAGATCGCACCTGAACATATTGGCGCATATTCAGTGCCATGAAGCTTTTAGCAAAGAAGTTGGTGGAATTTTGAGAGATAGTGAAATGTAATAATTAGATAATTTGAGGTTAGTTAATTAAGCTAAAAATTTGATATTCTGTGCATGGAAAACCTATATGCCTTCCGATTTAAGACCCCATTACTTTCTTTAAATTTGTAGTTAAAAATATAAGCCACAACACCACATAGAACATCAGTGAACAATAAATAACGAATAATAGATGACGGGCATAGAAATAAAACAGGTGGAGAAAGAAAAGAAGGCAAGTAGAGATAGAGTTGGGACAGCTGGGGCAGCACATAGCTCTTGCCCGGTCGGAAGCTATTTATGCATACTCCGCCAGACTATCTTCTGCGAAGTAGTCTAAAATTGCAAACCGCCTCAATGAATTGTTGCTAAGGTGAATGTAAAATGAATCCACTGCTCCTAGTACCTGACACACGACCCTGACTGCAAACACCTCCCCTTGGCTGCGCTCAGTAGCGGACTTGGCAACCAAAGCTAAGTCGTAAGACCAGAGAAAATCTTTTAGTTAATTTGGGAACGAAATCTTAGTTTATCTTACCTACAGATACGAAGGCAATGTGCCGCTAGTGTACGGAATATTGAATAAAGTCCCAGAGAGGGTTCAGTAGAGCTTCTGCACCACATATTCATTAACCAAGAAAGGCAATTTTTCTACGTAGATCCTCCTTTTTTGCCGAGTAACGTGCACGGCGATGTAACGGACAATGTGTGAGACTAGTTGGAATAAACTTTATACAATGGTGTAAAAAATGCGTAGAATATACGATGTCCCTTTTACCATTTTTGCTTTCACAAACAGTGTTATCATGGTTATATTAATCATTGAAATGCACGAGAACAGTCACCGATTATATAAACAAACCAGAGACCTCTTAATTGTTCTGAAAAGTAGCTGGCTGCCTTGTAAATGCGAAATATCGTGAGGAATGGTCTCCAACACTATTTTTTAATCTATTTTCTTTCTCTATTTACAATTTAATCTTCTTTAATCGATGTTGATATTTTGAAATTGAATTGAAATATTTTGAAATCAGTATATCGGTTGATTTGCCGTATTGACAGTTTCCGTGCTGGTTTAATAACTATAAATCAACAATATTCACAGAAATACCACGATAAAATTCTCACAGTATGACTTTCAATTTAAATTCGACATCAACCAAAAATATGTAATGAGGAGTTGTTATCAATGCCCATTTGAAGTGTCTTTCGCTGAAATGACTCAAAACACAAGAAACCGAGATTTGTAAAAACAATATGCTCCCAAAGTGACAAGAATTTTATCTAATCTATCCTAAAGTAGGAGGAAATATTGGTCAGAAACTCAGATTTTATATGCTTAAATATCGCTTGTCTTGAATTATTATCATCATTTTTTGTTTTCGTAACACTTTTTGATTGCCGCTGATCTGTGCAAAAAAAAATCATGTTTAGGTCGTAATCACGGAGCAATTCCACCGGATTAATATCAGAATCACGTCATAAGCTGGTCAGAAAAGCGGAAATAAATCTTCAAGCATCTTCAGCAGGGTGACCTCAAAAAGACGATTAAAATTTTAGTGTGGTTGCTATTCATGAAAACCTAATAGGACCAAATAGTTCAATTATGGCATTTTTTACGTTTTTTTTCGTTTTTTAAAGCCCGTCTGCCGCATTAACATCCACCGGTGAGTCCCAGCACATAGTATATGATGCTATCGCTGCTCTAGAACTAGGCATTCCAATTCATTTGATAACGTTTAGTAACGCTTTGCTCCAGAGTACTGCAGAGTTACCCTAGTCCTGCCAGGCCATGCTAACTTATGCCACGCAAAGGCCATTTGTCTGTAGAAGAGCGTCTGTTCAGGGAGATCAAGGACTCTGTCTATCAGTTGAAGGGATGCTCGAGCTCGCCTTATTTCCCAAAGCTTAGTCAAACTCTTCAATTTTCCGGATATGCTCAAGTTCAGCCTGTTCTTGGAGGACATGTTTGCACGGCTTCTTGGTCCTGATCCGAGTTTGTGCGGCCCGTATAGGCAGGAAGTTGGAGGGCTTGTGACGGGGGAAATCTTCAAGAAGAAAGTTTGTAACATCGTAAATATAAATAAAAATATTTTGCTGCCACTCGCATAGTCAACTGTCAACTATTACAGTAAAGAATCTGCTTTCGTAAACCTTTCTTTGTTAATGCAAGCAATAGTTGCGATCCTGTCTGCCATTGAACCCGCCATTAGCATAGCTTTATCTTCGTTTTATCTAAGAAGAGTTTCAAAAGTGGTGAGCCACGACTATTTGACTTTAGAAAAAACAAAAATAACCTCTTTTTCGAGCAGCAAAAATCACTTCAACAATAAACTTGCCTATGCTCGCGAAAAGAAGAAAAAATATGGTAAACAGCACAACGAAACTCTAAGCAATACATACCTCCCTTTTTCAGACAGGATCGAGAAAGGCAGCAGCAAATTCCTGTTCAAAAGTTTAGGACTACTTTATGAAAATGTAAAGAAACAGGTGCAACGTTTTGGTGATAAATAAATAAACTTCTTCGGCAAGGGGCCAGTTATTCCTAAAGGTAAAAAGTCAGCGAAAAATACCTACTGTAACAATTTATTAGGATATGTACATTTTTGTCCAATAATGAGTTATAAAATTTTTAGTTCTACTCTAATTTCCGGCGTTTCGGACCAGTAACAGGCTTGCACTGTTAGTGTGAAGGAGTCACTATGCCCGAAGCAAGCAGACTCTCCGCACTGGAATGTGGTCGAATTGTTGAACTGCACAAGCAAGGTTTGTCGTAGCCTGCGTTCGGAAGCGAGATTCATCGTAGTCAAACTGTGATTTACTACTTTTTAAAGAACTTTGAGAGTTGTGGAACAGCAAAATCTAGTGGTACACCGATAAAAGTTTCCCCTGCATTCAGTAGGAGAATTAAACGGGTTGGTTCTCAAGGCAGAGGACGGTCTTCCAGACAAATCAAGTCACTCACAGATGCTGATTGCAGTTCAATAACCATGTGCTATGTGACGCTCACTACAAAACAGCATAAAGAACATAAAGCGTCTGAAAGGTCCTCGCTTGCTTCCTCGCCACAAAGAGGCCCATTTACAGTTTGCTCAAGAGCACCAAACATGGGCATTGGAAAGGGGTCTAAATTTTTGTTTTCTGACGAAAAAATTTTAATGTGGATGGCCCTGATGGCTGCCAACGATACTGGTATGACAAAGAGATGACCCCTGAAAATGAGATGATGACCCCTGACAATCTTTGGGGATGGATGGCGAGAGGTGTTTACGGAAATAGTAAACAGTTTGTGACAGAAAACGAACTTCGTGATGCTATCTTTAAAAGCTGGGACAGCATTCCCACAGCCCTCGTGGAAACCCTCATTTCTAGCATGCTACAAAGATTTTCAAGATCAGCAACGAAAATGAAGGCAGTACTCATAACTAAATTCAAAACTTCCTCAGCTCAACGTCATTGTCGAAACGTTACCTACGATTTCTGTTTGTTGTCTTATATTTTGATCAACTGAAAAACTCATTATATGACAAAAAATGTAAAATATTCTTGTCTTAATGAATTGTTACAGCATGTGTTCTTCGTCTTTCACACCTTTAACCTTTTGGAATTACTGGTCCCTAGTCGAAGGAGTTTATTTATGAATCACGAAAATGCAGTTCTTTTTTACATTTAATAGTGGTCCTCAACTTTTGATCAGGAGTGTATATGTACTTTTCCAGCGCCCCAACATTATTTAGCAGCACTGCTTCTATTTATCACTGAGAGACCAATAGTGTTTGCTAAGTCCATCATCGTTCTGTAAAAGAGGATACGAGAGCAAAATTGAAATGTCTGAAGAAAACTTTATTGGCTTACATTTGCCTGACCGAAATTTTCATAGATGTTCGCATTAGCCTCCCCTGCCTTTGCGGCGTTGTTTCAAGAAATGTTCATTCAAATGCCGTGAAAGCTGTTAATAAAAGTAATGAAAAATGCTAACCAAAAACGGGGCAATCTCGTGAATGGGAAAAGCAGAGAGGGATAGAAAGCTGAGGATAGAAAAAGACTGTCAACAAGGGTACGGTAAAAAAAAAAAACAAATGGGCAAGAAAACAATAGAAACTAGAGCACTCTGAAAGCGCATACCTCCGCCAAGCAAGGCAACTCTTACGAAAAGTTAAAATTGGCTCTGAGACCATGAATTTTTTGCATCAACACCAAAATTCAATCATTTGTGCCCTTCAACAGCGTTAACAGCTTCCGTAGTTTTCTTGAAGATTCGGTCACGATTTTTTTATTTAAGTATGCTGCTAACAAGCATTCTGACGAACATTAGTCAAACACACAAGCGGACCAACCGATCATCACCGAAACTTAATCATTTATGTCTTTTAACATTAATAACAATTCCTACAAATTTCATAAAGGTTCATTAGCAATTTTTTTAGTTATTGTGCTAACAATCAAAAAATTAGAAGCAGTGATAAGCTAACGAACGAACAACCAGATCATCACGAATGTTTGGTCATTTACTTTTCGTGATATACACAACAACACATGTAAATTTCATGAAAATTTGTCCATAACTTCTTGAGTTAAGGCATTGAAAAAAATGAGGCAGATAAACAAACAAACGGATGCACCAAAAGTTAATCATCTATTCCTCCTAACATATCTAACAATCCTTGTAAATTTCGTCAAAATCCGTCCATAGCTTTTTGAACTATCTTAATGACAGACAAACACACAAACAGACAAACCCAATAAAAGCATAACATTACTAGAGAGTACTCGAAGAGTGCATACATCCGCCAAGAAAGGCAACCGTAACGAAAATATCAAATTGGTTCTGAAACAATGATTTTCTTTGTATCAATACCGGAATCTCATCATTTGTACTTTTGATAGCATCAACAGTTTCTGTAATTTTCATGAAGATCCCTTCATAACTTTTTGAGTTATGCTGCCAACATACATTATGAGATATATAAGTCAAGCACACAAACGGACCGACCGATTTCCACCAAAATTTAATCATTTATGTATTTTAGCACTACTAACAAGTACTAGAAATTTCATAAAGAACCATTCTTAAGTTTTTTAGTCATTGTGCTAACAATCATAGAATTAAACACAGAGACAAAAGAACAAACAAACAGATCATCACAAGAAATTGGTCATTTACCTTCTTAATGTACCTAACAACTCATGTAAGTTTCATAAAAATCCTTATATAACTTTTTGAGTTCTAATACTAAGAAAAATAGGCAGACAATTGTAGTGTAGAGATTGCTGCTGATGACGTTTAGGGAAGATCTAATGATGAGTTATTTTGTTCCGGAATAGAGCTTCTAAATTTTACGTAAAAAGGCTTGATTGACGACTCAGTGTTAGTTGTTCGTCTTTTGTATTTTTGGAATCACAGACACAGTTATAGACACACAAGATGACTCAGATGAAATTCATTACAAGGTGATACATGGTCACGGCAAATGAGGCCATGACGTCGCTAACGCACTCTACTAGGTGTATAAAAATAGAGGCTACCGAAACAAGCTAGAGGGCGACTGCCTGTCAGCCCTCCAACCCCAGAACTGGTTCCCTCAATTCGGACGGGCTGGACCCTCGACAGGTCGGGTTCAACCCCTCGCTCCAGAACGTCCAATATGAATATTTCCATCGTAAGATGTCTCCTTCTACATATGCTTATTCGTCACTGCCCTGATCACGTCATCGACAGTTTTCTCTCAGGGACTCCCCACGAGGATGTAGAGAACCCTCATTGGTCAACCCTCTCCTTAAATTTTAGAACCGCCTATTCCTACAATGCCAAACGTCTTGTACTTTTAAGGCGCAATAGCCTTCTTCCTGCAGTTAAACAATTTTACGTTTCACCGACTTTCTACCCAATTTATCGGTGTAAAATCTTTCAAAGTAAACTTTGGTTTTCGCCCGCCACAAACAGACTTGACCCCTTTGCCCTAGCGAGGGTAGTTCACATGATGCCCACTGACTGAGGCCATCTGTTCGATCGGTCCTCTCCCGTTGTAAAATTTCCTAAAACAAGCTCTCCCCTTAGAAAAACTCAATATTTTGGACATCTTTTCGAGGGTAAATATATATAGACATTTGCCGTTCTTAGTGAGCCTCGGAGTAAAATATAATTTATATTGTCGCATCGAATATTTAGAATTAACTATAAAATATATCGACACTGAGTATATCTTCTTGATGGTTACTTCATAAAATGAGGAATGCTAAGTAGGGTCGGAATTATTAGCATTTACGGCAGAAATTCTTATGATTACGACACAGGCAAACTTCCAGATGAATGGATTGTCACCAAAAGTTAATCATCCGTTACTGTTAACATACCTTACAATCTCTGTTAATTTCGTAACGATCCCTTCATAAATTTTGAACAATCTTAGAGTCAGATAAACAGACAAAAACAAACAGACATCCCATACAATAACATAACCTCCTTGGCGGTGGTAACAAGGAATAAGAGGTACACCATGGTTGTACTAAACTAAATATTCAGTGTATGATATACAAATATGTGTAAGTAAAGAATTCTCTTTGCAGAATACCAAGTGTCTTTCGATCCACTGCACAATTCAGCAGGGACCGGAGTACTTCTGGAATTGTCAGCTTGGTACCCACCCTACTGGACTGGTTGGCGGTCCCGCGCAAGGAGGTTTAATAGAAAAAGAAATCCAGCCGCATTTCACCGTCCTGGCAATTTTTTTTGTCATGCGATGGGTGTTTGCTGGTGTTTGTTCATGACTGCTTTGCGTTGAGATCTTCCTGAAATATATTCTACAAATGAAACAAGATAATTTACGCGGTCGTGTCTTTATATGACATTTATTACCTTTTTGAATGTTTCGTGTCACACTCAACGAAATAGGCATAAATAGCAGGTTGCAGATTTTGTGACGTAATTATGCTACCCTATGATAGAAAATGATCAGCAGTCATTGACCAGGTTGTAGAGCATAGCCAAAATTGAAATTCTTTTTTACAGGCTCTCTTAGCGCTGCCACGGAGTTTGAATTTGTTATATTCTTCATACATCGAAGCTATTTATATTTACTCTCATTTAACTACATGCAACTTGAGTGGACAGTCAATGATGCACATATGAGAAGCACCAACATGTGTGCATCTTGTGCCACTATGCCACAGCTCTTACCACCAAGACAGCCGCATGGATCTTTCCCTCTCTCTTATCCTCAAGTGAATAGCTGCACACAAGACCCAAATATCTCTACAGGAGAGTGGTTAAGGCGAAATTCTCGGTTTCACCAGTAATATCAGGGCTCCGCCATTGGCTTTCTGTCGTCTGGACTGGACACTGTGGCAGTTCCCAGAAATTCACGAATGTGAGCTGTAAGCTTATATGGAGGTATTGGACAGATCGTGACACTGCATGTTAACAGGAGCTGGGCTCGCCATTGTCCACCATCGGCAATGCGTCTCAGTTCGCCTTCAGAAGAGCCTTGGCGATAGTAACTGCTCCCTTTGTGACAGAAACTGTCGGCGGCGCCTGCACTTTGTTAAATTATTCCCTTACCTATCAATGGGTCTCGCTGTCGTCGGCAGGGAAATCTTAGCGATCACAGCAGCTGCTCCCTTTGTGACAGCAACAGCCTGCTGCTCGTTGTCTTTGTTATTGAATTTCTCCATCCATTGAGGGGCCTTGTTGACCTACAGTTTAAGGAAATGTGCTCTTAATTAACATTACCTTACTGAAGCTTCGCTACTTCACTACAGGGCCTTTTTTATGTAGCAGTAAAATGGTAGAAATAACTTTTGTAGCAAAACAGCGTGCCTTAGTAAGCTACAGTCGTGGTAAATTATCATGGCTACAGCTCATGTCATTCTTTTCGAGAGCCTAAATGCGAAATTTTCCGAGTCCTTGAACAAAAATTTCTTTGACCATGTCTTCAACCTAAAGTGTTTGAACAATGCGCCAAAGCAAACATCTTTGCCTGCTGTAACTAATTCAAATTAGTGAAGATAATGAAAACTCTAGCAATTTGCGTTTGCTGTCGTAAGAATTGTAGTGGTGGCGGAAGTTTCAAACATATAAGAACCAAGACTTGGTTTTACTGGCATTCAGCTTCATACTCCAGGCCGAGCACCGTGCACTAATGCGTGAGAAATCCCTATTCAGAGACTGAGCGACAACATCACGAAGGCGAGGAGCAGGTATAACTGCCATCAGAGTGGAATCATCGGCATAGTTGATCGTCGTGTTTTCAAGCGAAGAGAACATGTCCCTAGTATAGAGAATGAACAACAGCGGGCCATGCACACTGCCTTGAGGGACGCCAGACACAACCCCGACTGAGGCGCTCAAAACGCCGCCAACAGACACTCTCCTATCAGCGAGTCTTTTATTCTGTTCACTGTAAAGTAGAATTTTGCACCAATATTGGAGTAAAGTATACAACTGGTGTAAATACTTTTGATTTGCAGAGAAATTGCAATGAAGCTGTATTAAGGGCCTCTCAAACAAAGTCGCCCGTCTATGAATCAAATATTTTTTTCATGTAACGATAAGTGATCTGAGGCAGTTCATCTATCTAGATTAATTAGCTCTTTATTTGCATGCGCGCGCACAACCTCTTCGCTTTTAGATAGGAAGAAGTTCGAGCATCAATGGTGGAGCTACGTCCCTGGGTGAAGTTTTAGAGTCCACTATACAATCTGTTATATTTCAGGAGTCTGGGCGAGACGGGTATTAAAGAAATGTCGCAACCTTGATATCGATTGTTGCATTATATCGAGTGCAGCAAACAAGCCAGTTGCAAGATTATATACACGAGCCAGATTAAATCATTTTCTTCGGATTTAAAGATGCATGGCGCACGAGCAAGATATCTGTAACACAATAGTCTAATACCGTATCTATTTGAGCGGTAGACTCCTATTCTATTTTGATCAGAAGCTCTGCGAAACTCACTCGCTGACAACTACAAGAGCGGCGGTGCACGGTCGATGTGGCAATACTGGCAGTCTGTTGAACATTCGTATGGCTATTAAATTCCAATTCCGGTGCCATATGACCACCGCAGAGTGGACATTGACTCATAGCGGTGGAAGATGCATTACATTCGCCCAGGCAGATTGGGGTGTGCTCTTACGATGGTACTCTGGAGACTGCAGGCTGCATAAAGTGATTTTACCCTAAGCTACGCGAAGTTAAATGTGGTTTACTGTAGGAGTAGCATTACTTTAAACGTCGTTTTGAAAGGACAATGGGCAGTATGGAGTTAAATATTCGAAGAATGACATGATCTTGCATATTTTGTAGTAAGGATAACGCTACTTAACACGCGCCACGTATGGTATAACGTGCATCGAAATGTAGACAGACTAGATCATACGGAATTATAGTTTGCCATACATTGCATTGAGACAAAACATTTGTCAAGAAATTGAGGTTGAAGAGTTTGTACGAGGCGCGTGTTATTAATGTAACCATTTAAAATTGTGACTACTTAAAAGTGAAAGATGTGATAAACTCTACATTTTCAGAGTTAATGCAAAAATGGTCATAGAAAGTAATCCTTTGTTGTCATAACAATGTACTTACTTAATGACTTCAAAATTCACATGACAACGAAAACTACTGGTATATTTCCTGGCTATGCTAGAAAAATATCCAGAAGCCGCAAAATAGCCGTCTTTTTCATATAGGAAAATAATAGATGACTAGCTGCAGCCGTGAAATTTCATGGTCTGGCAGGGCGTTTCAGATGGATCAGTGAAACCTTCACATTGTAGTGGGTGTCTCAAAAAAAAAAAGTGTTACATTTTCAATTAGCTGCTGTATTTCGGCATAAGATACATTCCCAACCCTTATATGCTCTATGCTTTTGTTTGATGCGTATTGAAACAGCCGCCAATAGAAAGTGTAACAATTTTTTGAGACACCCGCTATCATGGCAAGTCCCCATCAACTTCACAAACAACACCGAGATTCGATGTATGATACCTTACGACTAGCCTCTTTGCTGATTATAATTACTGATGCTGCCAGTGTCTAAGTGGACCAGTGGAATACCTATATTATAATTCTGCTTGGGGTTCCATCCGTCCGTCCCTACGTCTCTGTGTCTACACGTTACGCTTTTCACGATAAGCCGAAACTTCAACTTGTATGAAGCTCGGTGTTTTTCTCAGGAAGGAATTTCAACCATTACTGTTTTCGTTCGGCTTGCTCTTGAAGAAATNTCCGCCCGTCCCTACGTCTCTGTGTCTACACGTTACGCTTTTCACGATAAGCCGAAACTTCAACTTGTATGAAGCTCGGTGTTTTTCTCAGGAAGGAATTTCAACCATTACTGTTTTCTTTCGGCTCGCTCTTGAAGAAATTTTCAGTCAGTTTCGATGCAAAGACATCAAGTTCATTTTATACGTATCATGCATAGGCATTTCCAATGCATAGAATATTCACTTTGCTGGTGCTGCATGACGATCCATATATGAGAAAAACCGTAGTCTGGATACAGCGCAAAGCGAGCTGTTCTAGATTGCTTTCTTTTAATGCATTTTTAAAGTGAAAGTATCATGTTTAAAGAAATCAAGTAAACTAACAGAATAGGGGGTTCGGCAGCAAGAATCCGTTAGTGAAAAAATGGGCTGAGTCTGGTGTATAATGTGGTGGAGCACAAAACACAACAGAAAAATAAGGGGATACTGTATGGAACAGCTACGGATCGCGCTGTAGAACTGAAATCAACAGATACACCAATGAAAAAGGCTTAGTTCAGAATGTGACAGGCTAAATAATATTATCTTCAGAAGATGAGAAACACAGCTCATCGAAGGCGTATACATGTAGATGAAGAGCAATGACAAATGTACCTCCGATGAATGAAACGGCTATATTTGTTTTTTGCTGTCTTTCTATCTCTATCGTGGTGTACAAGTGCGAATTCTTTGCTGGTAGAAGATTTTGCGAGATCTACCGATGAACTACGTTTAGCACGTTGCAAACGAGTTGGAACACGGGGGCGCTTCACGTTCTTGGAACAGATGTTTCAGGGCGCGTGATTGAGGCTTAATCTATGAACACATACCGATTCCATATAGGAACCTATGAGAATTGAAAATCAATTGACATTACGAGAGATATTCGATACTGAGCAACGGGCCTTCGCGGTTACGGAATAGCTGCCGCGGGGGTTTTTGAACACAATACTATTAGACAAGACGAAGCTGCATCCCCGTTAGCGTAACCGGAAGGGTAGGGAGAAACGTTCACGTGTGCAGTAGACTTGAAGTTTGACGCCCTTCGTCACGGGTGTTTTTATAGGGTAGGTTAGGTTAAAACAGCTGCATTAGATCGAATTAGAAAGAGCAATAATGGCCTAGCTTAAGACTGCTACATTTAATACAGTGAGAAAAATAACTAACCGTGGAATTTCCACGGGCCCCGCTAGTTTTTATAAGTGGACCCGTGGAATTTCCTTGGTAGGAAACCACGATACAGGTTGCCAAAGATTTATACTTAACTAGAGGGCCTGCGCTGTCATAAAATGACAGCTAAGAATTTGTGATGACGTTCTTCATTGATCATATATTCGTTATCACAACTGCTAACCTAAGCACCCTCAGATGAGCGTTTACGGCTTCACAGCCGCTCAGTATCAAAACTTTTTTTTTCTCTGAAATTGAGAAAATACATGTTGAATGAATTAGAAGACATCATCAAGATCTTAATTTTATTGACCCAAGCTTTCGTTTTGCTCAACGCAAAACGTTTTCAAGGGTGAAAAGCAAGAATGCGAGAGGATATATACACCTAGCAGTTGTATCCTATANGGACCAATCGCATGTCAGTAAAGAGTCTCTTATGGCTGCAGCCAGTCACTTAAACACCAATTGCATAACAGCAACTCGGTTCGTCTGCTGCTCCCCTGTGAAACTCAGTGCTCCCCCGTCTTTTCCACCAATGGCCGTCTCACAGCTCTAAGAGATCTGGTTGACTCGCTGGCAAGTCTGTAACTGGGCCACAAGGCTCCCTCCTTCTCTATTGAAGCTCCTTGATCACAACTGCTAACCTAAGCACCCTCAGATGAGCGTTTACGGCTTCACAGCCGCTCGGTATCGAAACTTTTTTTTTCTGAAATGGATAAAATACATGGCTTATTGCAGCCCGATGAGCAACGCTCAAAGTGATAGCTCAGATTCGGTATTGTGGATACGGTAGGCTCGCCTATAGAGTTCCAATGGCTTTTGCTTAGCGAAAGCTGTTTCATCGACCATTGAATTAAATTTGGGAGAATAGCTGAAGCAACGAAATCGTCTGTGGGAAGAAACTGCGAATCAAGATGCATGAGAGTGCCAATGGCAGCTTCAGAAATCTTCAGTGCTGCGATTTCAGCTTCGGCAATGCAAGAAGTGCATTCAGACATAAGGTCGCCCGATACTTTGCCGTAGATTCGATGTATGGAGAAGGTCATACTCGTACAAATCATACTAAACCTGTGATGTCTTCATTGTTGGAATTTCAACTGTCCCTGATTAAGATACGTTTGCCATTTTCTGCAACCCGGCCTAATTTCTATCTAACAGTTTTCAATGGAACTTGAGAGGACGACCAGAGCCTCCAACCTGGGCTAATTTCCGCCTATCTGTTTTGTTGAAGCGTGACAGAAAATGGTTAAATCGATAAATATACAAACAGATAAATACAGAGTGGTCTTTATTATATTGTAGATTTATTGATAAATAAAAACACGACGTGAATTATTATATAGTACCTATGATTTCAGGCACATAAACATAATTTAAAAGACCTGGCCTAGTGGCCAAGAGATTACTGACACCCGCCGTATTATGGATACGTCAGCTTCCCAAAGTCATCAAGATCTAATTTCCTTCTATCTATTAGTGAAGAAGAGCGTGACACAAAAGGTAGGTATGTAGGTAGGTAGGTACTAGAGTATTAATATTATAGATAGTAAGCTAAGATGCCATCACCACAGACCAAGTCAGTGTTCACACGTCCCTTGTCGTTACGCCTTCAGTAACGAAAATGAACCCGAGCTGTGAGTTAACTTTTCTCTCGGTGCACACATGTAGAAATGTCTTTCAGTCAAATGAATGACGCAGCATGTTCAGTTATGATATCGTTTCCTTACATTTTTGCTAATTTTTCGCTTCAGTTTGAAGTCACATTTGTATCCAATAATCTTAGAGCATGAGTTTGATAGGAACAGCCTATTTCTAAAATATTTATAACCTGATTAACCGATAGAAGGGAAATCAACAGAGAGCCATCAGCCTGCTGCCAAGTTCAATATGGTGTCTGTATTCATACATTTTCAAGTCATCTAGTTTTCTGGCCTTAAACGGGAGTATAGTAATTGTGATCGCTAAAATGACGATAAAAAAGCATTTGTGTCGGCTTATTCATGACTTGAAAATACTATAGAGGATACATTCAGTATTGATAGGTTCTGTTTACTGAACTTAAATGACGCGGCCCGTTGAAAAAAAGGGGCGTGCTTTATCCTTCAGTCTCCTGCGTTTGCTGCAGCTGCTTCCATCAAATCAACGAGCCGCGTCCGTCTGTTTGACTGAACGCGTTACGTTGAGGGACGGGTGAACACGCCCTATAAGGAAGACACAGACAGACATTTCTTCAGTTTTTTTTTGCTGGCCAATTTGGCTGAATGATGACGTCACAGGAATCCCGAGGTAGAGCTGAGGTGCGCTTAGAAGCTGACTGTGTTTTCTGTAGTCTCTGCAGTCACTCTACAGCATAGCGAGAAATGTAAATTTATATAGCAACGCTTCATCAACTTCATTGTTTTTACTGTTTCACAATTTGGTAACGTAAGAATAGAGATGTTAGTTTATCACTTAAGGTGTCTGAAGTTACAAGTGATCTAAGTATTTCCTAGAAGTTTACTGCAGAACAAGTAATGAAAATTGTGTTCCACAAGTCTACTCGCGGGAAGGCAGTTTCTATTTCAAATAGTGATACCGAAAAAAACTACGAACTTTTTCTAAGCAAATTCCAGGTAAAACGCACTGGCCAGACAAGATGTGCGGTGTAGCTGCAGTGAATCCTGTGTTATTCTTCGGTAATGCCTTTTTTTTCAATTCTGGACATTAATCTGGTAAACGTTTGTGTGGCCTATGTTGAAGGATGACATCTCTCGTATTTGTCAGAGTGGGGCACCTCTCGTGGCGTTCATGTTGATTGTTCTTAGCTAGTTTCTTTTGTGCCTTGCACTAATGACTGAGTCGTCGCGCGTTAAACCTTGTGTTGAAAGCTAAAGGAGACATTATCACACTCGGAATTTTGCAATAATACTTGTTACTCCCTAGCCTTCCACAGGCAACAACTACTAATGGAAACAGTGTGCACATGGTGAGTAACGTGTTCCAATCTTCATTTTCACAAAGTCAAATTTATGTAAACATATAGTTTTCCTGTTTCAATATTTAACTGTAAAAATTTACAACGTTTCATATATTTATTTCGTATCCGCTCCTAAGGAAACATATAGGCAAAAAAGTAGGCTAGACTGTAGATTTGGTAATGAAGTTACGTTTTCATGGGGATCGATGACCAAGTTTCAGAAGATGATGAAAGTGGAATCTTTTTCCCTTTATCTGAAGACACTTCTTGCTTGAAACACTTCTTGAAATCAGACCCGTATATATGCAACTTATGGAGTCCGATTCTATAACTTTTTTCTCTGAGGTCACGATGTATAAATTCGGTAGATGATCAACGAAGCGCGCAGGACTCGCCGGGCAGTAGAGAATTATTTCACTGGCAGTAGGCAATTATTTCTTTTAGCTTACTGCCCTTCTCTGAGGGAGCAGATTTCGCTTCATAGGCCAAAATTTCAGCACTTGCGTGGAGCAGATATTTGAGTAAGGAAGATAGTATGATGGATACGGTGCACTCACAGTGCATGTAAGCTGACTGGAGTTACCTCCAAGTTTATTGTAGTTTTTTACTCAAGATTTTACTTTGGAAGGCGCACGTTTTATTAAGAAAGAGGATAGGGAACGTAAAAGAAAAACGAGATTACTACAGTCTCAAGAACGAAGACGTGCTACAAATGAAGCGCCTATGCGACAC
>LQNS02277718.1:18908345-18926147 GCA_001587735.2 Parhyale hawaiensis
CGTACGTCCATCGTTGTTCTGTACGTGACGCTTTTCACTATAAGGTAAAGCAACTTCAATTTGTAAGAAGCTCTGATTTTCGCCAGAACGAAATTCAGCCTTAGCTGTCTTCTTTAGCGCTTCTTGAAAAAAATTAAATCACTTTCAAAGCAAAGATATGAAGACCATTTCACTTGTATCTTTTCTACCGCTTTTCATTTCTTTCACGATATAAGTTTGCTTTGCTTGTGGCGTTCGACGTTTCAATACGGCCAATCCGGATACGTAGCTAGGATACGCTGCACCAGACTAGGAGGATGAGTCAACTTCAATTTTTAGCTGCTACTTCTCGCATGTTAGGTGGAAGATTCATGACCTGACTTGGGACATTTTTCAACCTTTGTACGCATAATACGGTTCCGAGGGCATCATAATTGAAGACAATTCTTCTGAATTTGAACAGGTTCCTTCAGTATTAGATAGGGGCAATTAGAATGATAGGGGTCTAAGATATCACTGAAGAACATTGCTTCCGTTCTGCAGAATTTGAACTGGTTTCAGTTGCTTCTATAGCAGTGTCATCGGATGGGTACGGAGAAATGTTCCCATATTTCGTTTGACGGGATTCGTCTTAGGCAATATCTTTGCCGGAGTTTTTGGCCCTGTCGAGCATACAATAAGCTACGTCGCATACTTTTTAATTGAATAATAGTGGCCCGGGCCGTCATTATCAATGACGGTAGAAAATTAGCACCTCAGAAAAACCATCGCTGTCTCCTGTGCTTATTACTGTTCAGAAGGCTTCTTCAATGAAAATTCAGTATTCTGCCTTAAAAATTGGATATATATTATGAGGCGTTGGTAAGTGATATCTCCCGTAGCAACTCAGAAAAATGAACATGTCCAGACATGATCATGAAGGCAGGCTCAGGTCCCTCAGCTTGAGCGCCCCCTTATCCAAGATAACGTCTTCGGTACCTGAATTTTCTCTCCCGTAGCAACTCTCACAACAATGAACAAGTCCTGACACGATCATGCCGGCGACCTCAGGTCTTTCACTTGGAGGGCCCAAGTGCGACCCCCGTATATAAGATACCGTCTCCTGCACCTGAATTACTTCCTACTGTATCTTATTCCCATAGAGCGTGACAGGAAAGATATCAATATAGGTATAAATAAATAAATAAATAGAAACACGACGTGAATTACTATATAGTACTGATTTCTTCATTGCAGTTCGAAAGATTCAGTTTTCGTTGGAATTTTCGTTACTTTTGTGCGTAGAATTTCCACTGGGCCCTGTAGTTTAGTAAATAATTTACTAGTTTCAAGTATGCAGTTACATTATACGAAATATTGTACGCTTTTGATGCTAGGTGGCAGCGAATAGGAGGTCTTGAGGGGATATCCATTTAGGTAGTTCCGCACAATTTAGCCCATTGACTCGCATTGGAAAGGTCTTGCGGGCTCCAGATGCTGCTGTTTCAAAGAGTATTCTACATGTATTCTACTTGTATTCTAGGTACTGAATCCCACGTGAGCCCTATGAGAGCTCTTCTCCGTTCCCTACTAAACCCTGGTCGCTTGAAGCAGAGTTCGCAGCTACGACTACCACTTGCACCTCTTGACGCCTTGATCCACTCGGCCTTTGAGGCATGCTTATCTAAATCACTTCTGTAATGGTTTTGTTTTTCTTAGGAATTTCCTGTGAAAATGAGCAGATTGCTCGTAATACTCACTGCTATTCAATGAGAAGAACCTAAGTTTTTCAACGTTAATTTCTCGTGGAGGAATGTTCCAAGCACATCCATGCAACGATTGGCACTCTCCGCAGAATCGCCGCTAGGAGCATGAACAGTGAAGTTGCTACTGAACTGCAAACCATGTATTTTCACCGTCATATTTTTGGCAGCGGGCACGTTAGGCTTCATTACCACGTGCTCCTGAGGCATCCAAGATGCGGTTGCATCGTTAGAAAGATGCTGTACTTCTGCCCCTAACTTCGAAAATGTTGTTTTTCAAATCCTAATAGCTGGCCAGTAACAATCCTTCATGTGCTACAATATACAGGGGTTTTTTTTTAAGCGGACAAATTTCAACAATAGGTGAAAAAACTCAAAATAAATCGATTTTCATGAATGATAAAATGCCCAAAACTCCTAAGTTTTCGAGCTGTAATAACTTAAAGAAATTTAAAGCTATAAGTAGGATACTACGTGCGCGCCAATGCTAGCACTAGTTTTGATAGTTCAGCATGTTTCTGACCCCACCGAAGACGTGTAAATTTTTACAATAAAAACTGCAATTATTTCATGGTCAGGAAAAAATATCTGCAGTTTCAGACTTACATAGTACTTAACGTAATCACACTACTGTATTGCGAACATTACTTCGCCAGAGTATACATCCGTGTCGTTTCAAAAGAAAATGCAAGGTTTGCTGCCACCAGATTTTTGACCTTATGTACAATTTTCAGAGTGGCTTATGCAGCAGAGAACAAGGGATCCGAACTTCTACAAGCTGATGCTTTTCCACAGATGTAGTGTATTTTACTCGCCAAGGGGTTTTTAACATTCACAATAATCATCATTGGGCTCAAGCTTGTTAATCCTAATGTTGTTCTCCAAATGATCATCAACATTGATACAGTGTAAACCCATGGGCAGGAATGGGTCGGAAAACGTGCTCAACGATCAAATTTAGCCCTACAGTAACACTGACGCGCACGTAGTATCCTACTTAAAGCTTTAATTTTTTTAAGTAGTTATAACTCGAAAACTATGGAATTTTAAGCATATTGTCATTCAAGACAATCGATTTGTTTTGAGTTTTCTACCTATGGTTGAAATTTGTTCGCCTAAAAAAACACCCTGTATAGACTGATAATAATATTGACACATAAAAATGCGCATTTATTAGCGTAATATTATTTCCTACTGGTTTTCAGTATCGATGTTGTTTTTTGTTTTTAAATTTCGAGACAACCGCACATATGGAAAATACCTTCAAGTTTTTGCTAATTTTGTTTCATTTGCGCATATGTTCTCTTTTTTTTTCTGCCAGAATGTGGCGGAACTTCAGTGGACATATGCCACCCTTCGTCATTCAAAAGAAAGATCTTAACAGAAAACACTACGTTATTTATTAGAATTTCTTCATGGTAGTAAATGGAGCGATATTTTCAATTCCGATAGCAAAATATCTGACCACCAAGCAGTGAACCTCGGATTTTGCGCACACGTGCATTATACTATATTTAACTTGAAATATCTCGAATAGGAATACTGAATTCTTTTTGAAATTCGGGAAGGGGTTGTACCCGACGGAGCAGCATTTCAATCCTCCTTCACTCGCAGGATCCCAAGCCCGCAAAGCCCAGGATAATCCTCGCTAAAAGGCCAGCCGTATTTTCCCTGTATTCTTTGCAGACTTGCGATGACAACCGCAGCTTCCCGCGCCGCACAAGCAGCAGGTCAAGAATTTACTGTGCCTCTAGTCCCGGGAGGATCGTCCAGTTCTGAGAAAATCCAAAGAGAAATTCAAAATAAAATAATAGACCAAGTTCAAAGGTGTGCGTGTTCGCTCCTAGTAGAGGAAGAAATATTTGCATGCTGTACTATCATGGCGTTCTATCATCGATCATGGGATAGCTCTAGGTAAGAAAAATGGCGGTAAAAGTTTTTATTTATTCCTTTTTAATGTTTTCTAGCGCAACTTATTGAAATTTCAGTTAGTTAATGCAGTCTGACGCTGGCGGCCAAAACTCGGCAACGGAAAAATAGGATTGTCTCAAGAGCTATTATTTTCCCCCTATCTAATACTGAAAAAAAAATTCTATGGTACCCAACACTTTTTTTTCTTTCGGAGAATTTATCTCGGATACGGCAAGGACGCACTTGGGCGCGTGCCTGTATGACCGTGTCTGGACATGTTCATAATAGCTCTTGAGAAAATCCCATTTCTCCCATTTTGGTCACCAGCGTCAGAGGCCACTAGGCCCTAAAATTTAAGTAGTGTTGCGGTTTATGGTTAATGTTTACAGTTTCAAAAATGCAGCTATCCTAAGCTACGCTGTTATAATTTACTTGCAGTTCAGTTTGACTTACCTTAGTTCTTCTACAGGAACCTAAGACGTGTTCTACTTGTCGTTGCAGACCCAAAGCTTCTGTCTGAGGTTTCGGAGAAGTTAAGCCATGCAGCTTAATTCCGGGGCCCAATCGAACACGCTCTCGTACGTCGCTTAACCCCGAGGTACTCCGTCTATCCTAAAGTCTGCTACACACAATTGTCGAATCATGGGAGCGTTTCTCCGTGTTTTCCACGTAAGTTGTCACGGTACAGCTTCAACTTGTCGAGTAGTATAGATAGTGCCTAAAAACGACCAAAAATCTGAGTCGCCACGGCAGTTATTCCGCTGCAGTGAGTGCCCCTGGCTCTGTATACAATATATGTCTCAAATTTTACCATATACTACGACATATTTTGAATCGATCTCTTCAAACACGGTAAGCTGTTGTCACACTCACTGAACCCTTTGTTCCAAGAACGTGAAACTATCTCGTATCCCGACTCTCATGTGCAGTCCGTCGTAACATACCTCGTATAGCCTATCTTCATACTCTGATATCACCTGTGAATTTTGCAAAATTTCTGCCAGCAAAGGATTTGCTCTGGAATCTTGACAAAGACATACCATAGAAACAGCAAAAAATATAAATATACATAATCCTTTCGGAGGTACTACTTGCTTCGATCGGCATACATATCGTTTCGCCTTTTCTAAGTTGTGTTTCTCAATGTCTGCAGTGGTTTAACCTTCCATAAACTTGATATTTCCAACTTTTTTATCGGTATATTTTGATGTTTTGTTTTCTTCAAGGGACGGGACCCGTGGCTAGTCTATACAGTAACCCCCAACATCTTTCTGTTGTATGTGATGCGATAGCTGTAGAACAAATGAGGCAGACTCAGTAATTTTCATCATTAATTGATTACGGTTACTGAAATGTCTTTCTGTGAGGTCATTTTATTTCTTTAAACACCGCACTTTCATTTCAAAAATATTATAAAATGAAGCAGACTAGAACTACTCATTTCGCACCTCACGCTGGCGACGGATTTCACCATATTTGGATGGTCATGCATGAGACACCAGCAAAGCGAATATTATATGATGTGAAAACCCGGAAAGAGTACTGTGAATACTGGAGCGCCCCCATCTGCTCATTCTCAATCAAACCAGCGACTTTAATTATTCCCTTATCACTTGGCTGGTGACGTCAGCGGGTAGGGGGCAACATCAAACTCATTTTGTTTTTCTTCAACTGTCTGAGCTGCTCATATTGTCCACACCTACTAAATTTTAGATATTCAGTTCTTTAACACACTCGATGAAGATGACACTTGGTATCTAATTTACCAACCGCATTACCTTTCTGTTCCGTCTTGAACGTTAATTTTTTGCTAGTAGGTGGTGCAAGCTAGCTTATGCTTCAATAAGTGGCGAATGTGGTGCAGGCCATTAATAATAGGGATTGGTCGGACGGTGCTCTGCATGGGGCATGAAGTAGATTGCGAGCTAGACTAAGTCTACTATTGCTAGTCAGTTTCGGACACTTTAACCCCAGCATTCACCTCTGATAATAGTTGACACTATGCTTCAGTTGACTAGCTCACTGGAAATTCTTGGTGTCCTCTTTGATGAAAAGCTTCGTAGTGTACATAAGACGTCTTGTGTCGCCTGCTTCAAGAAAGGTTGGTCTGCCCAAAGTGAATGCTGTGTTTCGTTACTGGAACATAATCTGCCGATGCTTTTATACACTGCTGCTGTCCTTTGTTGGACTATTGGTCACCGGTCTTGTCTTCTGCTGCAACCAGTCACTTGCGTCTGCTGCACCGACTTGTTAGCTCAGCCAGTCCACTGTGCGCTTAGAGGGATTTTGTGATTCTATCCCATAGGATGAGGGTGGCTTCCCTCCGTATAAATTTCATAAAGTGTACAACAAAGAGATATTGGTTGTATCCTTCTATCCCTGCTCTTGAGGTCTTGGGGGAAGCACTCGAGCTGCGGGTAATGCCCATCCATTTACACTGGGGACTATTGGGTGCCGATCTCACCACTTCAGTCGGTGTTTTTTACCCTGGTCTGTTTCGACCCTTACTTCGTTGCCGGGATTCCTGTTCGGCCATATGGACAGAGGAGGGTTACCGGACTAATAAAGCGGTAATCCGGTAATACCGTTTCACCCAAAATCGGTGCCGCTTTACCGTTACCATAATCGGTCGGCTGAAAATTACCGTATTACCGATACTGGAACTGGGACAATTTTTAAAGCGGTAACGGTAACGGGGAACGTTTAGGTCAACGGTCTAATGTTTTTATTTACTGTTCGATTTGACTGATACTTTGTAGTTACATGTAAAAATTAATTCTAAGACATTTTTGTTCAAAGATATTTTTCGAAATTTTTCACATTTTTTTTAGTTATTGGCTTTTTTTTTGGTTTTTTAAGGCAGATTTTGAAAATACCGGCATTTTTTGAGCAATTTTCACGGTTCAACTGACAATTTAAAGGCAAAAGTGTTAGCTATAGAAGTACGATCCGTCTGGGTGGAATTTCATGATGAATTTTTAGAAAGTTGAAAGAATAAAAATTTTCCTGTTATCAGATATTGTTCAGAAAACTAAGGAAATCTATTATTAAGGACAAAATTTGAAATCAACTGATCGTACTTTTAGAGATTAACACATTTTCCTTCATTTTGCAAAGGTACTGGTGAAAATCGGAAAAAAAATTGCGGACGAATAGCGATTTGAAGATGGCATATATTGCAAACATTAAAATAGGACTAAACTGCGGAAAAAGGAGATCCGTTTTCTTTGACTAACTCGTTTTCTATGGGCAAGACGGGAAAAAGTACGTGTGTGCATCCCACCTTTGTTCCGATTTTACATATCTGTACTCAGTTTCAGGAAAATATGCACTAGAATATTTTTTTTTTATCTTTGAAATTGTTAAATATTTGGTACTACCGATAAGTATTCCCAATTAGGCCACCTTTTGCAACTTGGTCTAATTATTGTCTATGGAAATCCATAAGAAGGAAACAGGATTGCAAGAATCTCTAACGTGGTAAAAAAGATGCATTGAGAAAATAATTCACATTGTACAGGGGAAAAATATCTGACTTCAGCCTTCGTTTGCAATCTGGTCATCGATCTCCATGGAAACGCAACTTGATTACAAAAGTCGCAACCTGGTCTGTTTTCCGCTTATCTATTTCATTAAGATGCGGACATAGAAATAGAGATGAATAAATGGACGGAGCATTTATTATTATTATTATTATATAAGGATTCTGCTTGGGGCTCCGTCTATACGTCCGTCCATGCGCTGCCCATAACGCTTGCACTTTTCAGTATTAGGGATGGGGAAATCTAACTTACAAGAAGATCTGATTTTTAGCCCTGGAGTGGGGTCTTTAGATTTTCACTCTCGTCCTGTACGTGTCGTAATAGGCCACCAACGCTGGGTCGATTCCAAGAAACTAAATATTCATCCCTTCTCATTAGCCACAGGCTACTGCCTGGCCGGCGTATGAGCATAGAGATGAGATGAAATGCATACGAAAGGCGGATGAGCTCCATAGAGGCAACGGCAACCAGAGAGGAGATTCACTGGGCGTTGCCATAGCCGTGTGCCCGGCAGTCCACAGTCCACAGTCAGCTCTTCTTAATACCTCTCAATGGCAGAATCGAGATTTTTACTTATTTTCTTCACTTTTCTTTCTTCTGTGCTAATCTTGTGCTGTGAGCGACAGGGCCATGGGAGATTAGTGGAGGTACCCACATGTCTATTCTCGTATTTTCTCTTTTTATTTCCCCTTCTCGTTTACTTCTTTGAGGCAATGTGGAGAATAACAAAAAATCGAGTCGGGCTCGGAGATGTTGTCTGTATGCAAACCTCGCAGAGCTTGGCTTTGTGTCCCGTGCTCACGTGGTGTGGATGTCGCGTGCTGTTACGAAAAGCTGGTGTCGGGTAGAAGGCACGACGTGAAGCTTGCGTTGGCGAGTTTTTAGTTTTCTTTTTGCAGGCTTGTAAGATCGGGTACTGGATTTCGTGGCATGGCCGTCTATGTCCGGAGTGGTTTCTGCGCTTACCAGTAGTTAGTACACGAATGCATGTGTCATTAGATCCTGGTTTGGAGCGTGTGTGACCATCTGAATTATTTTCAATTATTCTCTTTATATCGGATCCCTACAACTGATAATTCTCTGTATGACTGTTTGTTGACGACGATGGCCTCGATCTAGAGTACGGATCCTAAGTCAACATTTTTTTTTGTGGGGATGTTAATGCTAACCACAGGGATAAGTTGGGATCTGTATAACCGACTGATTGCTATGGTGAGGCTGCGTTCGATTTTTGAATCTTATATAGTGGTGGGATGCTAGTCCGTGGGCTCACACATATTGTTAGAAATTGTGGGATCTCGTCATAATCGATGCCCCTGACTTGATGACGCGTTAGGCCTAGTAATTTGCTCTATTATTGGCACTTCAAACAACTCACAACTTGTGTTCTTGGACCTAAACCAGGTGGTTCCTCTGGTTGACACCAAGAAATGGTGTTCGTTAATTAAGAGTAAGGCTGACTAGGATGCCATTACTGAAGCAATGAGTGCGTTACCTCGACACCAGATTATTTGAAGTGAAGATTCTATCTCTGAGCTTAATGACTTGACTGTGTCTGTTTTGGAAAGGTTTGTCCGGAAGAGAACTCTTCATATGAATTCTCGGGACAAACAATGGTACGATGACCAGTATCGGTTAGCCATCGAAGCTCAACAAGCGGCTTATCGGACTTGGCAGCATTCGCATCACCGCACGTTGTGGCAGACCTATGCGCATCGTAGTACTGAGGCTAAACGTGTGTATAAGAGGGTACAGCAGCGTCAGCGGCAGCGTTCCAGGGAGTCTCTTATAAGTATTGACAACCCAGATCGATGGGGGAGTGAGCTAAAGGGTTCAGTTTACAGTGGTGAAGCTTCATTGCCACCCTTTATTGGTCTTGGTGGTGGCATCATTGCTGACTTCTTGGCTCGGGTGGAACTCTTGTCGACTCAGTTTGACGGGAAGCAGAACAGAGATGTGTTGTCATAGCCTCAAGGATGTTACCCTGAACCTCATTTAACCTCTTTTTGTTCAGATCTTGTAGTATCATGGAGCAGTTTGAGGGTCTTGATTCTTTATGGAAGTTTGGATCTGCTGGGCGAGTTTGCTCTGTTTTATGAGCAGCGTGCTGGCGTTCTTGGCCCTAAGCTTGCGGTGATTTTCGGCACCTGATGCGGTTAGGAAACCTTCCTTGTTGTTAGCGTACTGGGAAAATTACTCATATTCTCAACGGTCTAGTGTCGCCCAATGTTGCCAACTACCGACCTGTTGCGCTGACGCCCATTTGTCGAAGGTCTTGGCGAAATTTGTCGCTTGTAAGCTTGGTCGTTTTACTGAGGCTACGGGTAGGCTGCTTGCTGGTATGTTTACGTACAGAACTGATTTCGGTTGTTGTGACGCTTTGTTGTCGGTGTTACACCATTTACAGTTTACGCTTGATTGTGGGTCTGAGGCACGCCTTGTACATTTGAACATCAGCGTTGCGTTTGCTAGGATCAACCACATGGGTCTATTGTACAAGTTGAAATTGGTTGATGTGGGTGGTGGGGTTATGTCAGTGACGGGGTTATGTCAATCATTTGTAATATTGTCTCTGAGCAGGCGCAGAGTGTGTCTGGTGACTTTTTTAGAGCGTCTGGCGTCCCTCTTTATAACATGCCTGGACCACTGCCGTTTGTTCTGTGTACTATAGTGACGTGCTCTCTTCGCTTGAGAACGCGATGATCAACTATGCGGACGATTCCACTGTAGTGGCATAGGTACCTACCCCAGCATCCGTAATGATGTCGCCCAGTCTCTGAAGAGCGATCTGGCGCGCCCTAGTGTATGGTGCTTGTCCTGGAGTATGAAGTTAAAAGCCAGTAAGACCAAGTCTATTATCATCAGTCGGTCTTGGACCATTTACCGCAGCATCCGTATCTGAAGATAGATGATATTTTGCTCCGCGACTATAGCTCCTTTCAGATTCACGGTGTTGTCCTTCATCAGAAACTTACTTTTGAGTCGTATGCACATTAGGCGACTGGTATCTCGTGCTTCCAGTAAGACTGGATTCCTGCGTGAGGTAAATTCTGTGTTTCGCGATAGTGAGGTGGCCCGCAGATGCTTTTAGGCTTTTTTTTGCTATCTGTGTTGGAGTATTGCTCACCGGTCTGGCTTCAGCTGCATATAATCAGTAGCGTCTGCAGGACCGACTTATTATTTTAGCCAGCAGACTGTGCACCGAAAATGATCTGGTCAGTTTGTCCCCTAGGAGAGGAGTGGCTGGACCCTGTATGTCTTATGAGGTGTACAACAGTAAGAGACATTTGTTGTTTTTTCGTTCCCAGCCAAAAAGGTCTTTAGGAGGACTACACGTGCTATGCATGATGCGCACTCATTACCTTCAGAGAATGTTAGGTTTTCGAAGCTTCGTGCCTGCTCTGTTGGGGTTTGGAATTCTTTGCCGACATCGGCTTTCATCCATGTTAGCCTGCAGGCGTTCAAGTCAGTTTTTGATTTTTTTTTATTGTTGGATTTTCTTTCACTGCGTTCCGGCCTTGTCGGCGTTGCAAAATTTTTCATTTGGGCTGGACTACCTCTCCGTGGTGACCAGGCGGGAATTCCTAATAAGAACAATGATTTTCTTCGAAGGGTAATGAACAATAACTGTCTTCCATGTGCTTCTTAAAAAAAAACAGTTTGGATGGGAAGACATGAGGTTTATTTCACCCATATCATACCTCCCGCTTTTCAAGTTGAAATAATATTCGCTTTGGTGGTGGCAGATGGCATTAATAGGGCCAGATACTCTGTGAGAGCTCAGCGCGGGTAGTATTGGGCATCTTCACTCTAAAATGATCTTTTTGAAATGAATGTCCGTCGTGTAAAGAACTACAATGAGCTTTTTGAGGCAAGAGAGATGCGATTTTGTTACTGAAGAAACTGGCCGGGTCTGTGAGACTGTGTTGCATGGCTATCACATCAAACAAAGCAGAAAAATTATGGGCCACTGATCAGTGTCCACGGGTCTGCTAATACTGCAAGGAAAAACATCAGTCGGATTTGTCAACAAAAATTGAAACGTGTAAGATTATGAAGGACTAAATTACTTTTTAACTGTAGGTAAACAAAGCTGACAGAAGGCGTGCAAATACACAGGAGAACAAAGTGCTTAGAAAAGGCATGGAACTGCACAGGAGAAAAGTGCAAAAAGTACCGTCGTGCCTATGTGTCGTTATTAGGACACAAGTGCGAGCTCTTTGCTGGCAGAACAAATCCAATATTCAAAGGTGACACCAGACTACTGCGAGAGGCTAGATGAGGTGTAAGGTAGACGCATTGTACAACTGTAGACAGGGTTAAGCAGCGGACATTACAGTAGTTTAGACGGGGTGAGTGAAGTAAGAAACGCTGCCTCAGGTCAAACTAAGGCAAATGAAAATTAACTGTGGAATTTTCGAGTCCCGCTAGTTAATGTTAATACGCATAGGTCTGCCATAATTTTCTTTTGTGTAACATTTAAAAGCACTTCAACTAAGCTAGTAAATTACATTTGCATCTTATCGTGATTTAACTGAATAGGCTGAAATTTGCACTGAACAATTTATATAAAAATATACTATGTTTATTTACATGGTGCGTAAAATAAATAAAAAAATATTGTTTTTATTTTGGTTGGAAATAAAAGACTTTACTCTGAAATTAAAGTTTTTTCCTCCTATATAAGTATATCAGCTTATTTCTAAGTTTACCACTTACAGAAAGTAATTGGGAAATTTTTACAGTAACTCAGGCTAATTTGGTGGTTCTTAAGTCAAGTTTTATTTTTGTCGTTTCAAAATAGCAGTGACGCCTTACTACTGGATTACCGTTACTCCTTTATTGCTTTACCGATACTGCTGATATTTTTTTTTTAAATTACCGCTTTATCGATACCGGAACTCTGAGATTCCGTTACCGCTTTACTAATACCACTTTAACGATAAAAATTAGCGCTACTCACCTCTGCATATGGATCTGTAGGCGTTCAAGCCCGCTGTAGATGGTTTTTCGACGAATTTTTCTGAGCAGTCTCTAGGGCTTCTTGGGGTTACATAAAGCTTCGTTTGGGTTGCATTGCCTATTTGTGGTGGCCAGGACGTGTAGTTTTAATAATAATAAATCCAGTTGTCAGCCACAAATTTAGGACATTCTCCAAGTCGGGTATTACGGTTGCCGGCTACACCAGTAACTTCCTTCGAGTGTGAAAATCGGCATGTACGATACCGATATGGTCACAGCAAAAATGTATGATTTTTTTTTTCAAGAAGCGAAAAAAAAGTACAGCTATCGTTGGAATTCTTTGCGGCCAAGTCATGGCTTCCTGCAAGTTGAATGTTGACCGATCTTACAGTGAAAGCGTAACGTGCAGACGAACGGACATACGTATGTATGGAACCAGAAGCAGAATAATATTACAGATGCTCATGACTGCAATTCTATTATAGAGAATACATACATTTGGTTGCACGAGTTGTCCCATGATAGAGACCCCGAGCAGTGTTCGGTCCTCTGTACAGATTTTTTTCATTTTCCGTTTGTCTTCTTTCAACAAAAAATTAGTTTCGAACATAGTTTGCAAGCAACTAGATACATATCCGCTTTGGTACCATATCTACCTCTGAAAAAAAGAGCTATATGCATAATGTACTTGATTCCGCTTTATACGACCATATCAGAGCCCACGGGTTTGGCCGCCATAACCGGCGGGTCAAAAAAAAAAAAAATGCTAGCAACTTTAGGTAAGTCTGCGTTAGAAAAATTGCCCAGTAAGCACACTTTCTCCGATAATCCTATTTTCTCGCTTCTATGCGATTACGGAGGTAAAGCAGCTAATGTGAATAATTTTCGTGTACTAAATAGGTAGATACAGTATGTCTCATTTTGAAGCCCGAATGACTTGATGAAATAGAGCTGATGCTGACGCCACCTGTCGATAGTAAGAGCAACATTCCCGAAAGTTAGTCAGTTTAGACGTCTGTTGGCCTATTTCGACTTATAAACGCCCCTTTATACGGAATAGTTCAGTGCAATTGCAAGTTTACTCGTCTGAATCTAGGATACCTTTATTACAAGCAAACCAATTATTACTGAATGGGTTCGTATAAACGCAAAGCTCACCACAGTAAGCGAAGCCACTTTGTGTAGCGTGCATAGCGTTTGCTAGCAGCTGTACCCGGTGCACCTATCCACTGTAAGTGCTGTTTCTTTCAGCTAATTTTCTTCAAATTGTCGCTAGTAAAGATGCACCTATTTTTTTTAGATAGTTGGAGACTGATCTGAAAATAAAACTGTATCTCTACCAGATTGACTTTTTTATTTTAAGTGAAGAGCAGGCTGTAGCTGCACAAGATGCAATTAATATTTTCTTGTTGGAGAATCGTGACAACAAGCATAATCACTCATGAGATGTTCATATAACTTTCTTGCCTTTTTTTTTTTACGGCTGTGGCCACTGGTCTATGCACACGCCTTGCAGAAACAACCACACTACGGTATCTGTAAGGTATATTAGTGGCAAGGGCAAAATCAGCAATAATAAGTTAATCATACAATGTTATCATAAATGCATCCGCAGAGTCTGCAATAATGAATGTGGTGTATCTTTCAAACTATGGAAAGAATGAGATACCTGAGATGTGGTGAACGTGGACAATTTAACATACGATGTTGACCAATAACTTCTTATTTTCGGATATCTCTGCGCATGTGAAAGCATAAAATCTATGCCAGTTTTACATTGCATATGACTTTGATGCAAGCAATAGTCTCTCCTATTATATTGTATTTTAACCCCGGATATGGCACTGGCACTAGCGATAATCTTTTATATGATGGCACCGTTACATCGCACATTATCGTATTCTTGTACATCCGCTGGTTGGGATGGCAGTCGAAGGAAGGACCCCCACAGACCGTCGGTGCATGTGCCTCATTCAATGGATTTCATTCTCCATTGCCTCCGCCGATTTCTATGGCTCAGTTCTAATAAAAAACCACAAAGGCCTTCATATTTCTTGGCGCCGGATCTTATACATCCGAAACCAACTGTAGTTCACCAGCACGGTCGTTAAGAGAATTAATGTGCCAACATATATTTTCTAGATTATGGGAATTCAGTTTTATTGCCTCCATTCAGCATTTTTGCTCCCAGTAAAGTTGTTTATTTAGCATTGACCGTCCTGCCATCTGAGGAGGGAGGTATTATAGAGTATTATTGCGCATGACGGTGAAAGACGAAGTCTCATGTAAATTATGTGCTTATTGAGAACTAAATTATGAATGAAGCATGCGCAAGTAATTATCAACAATGTTGCTGAGTTTTCTCACACGCGATATATTTTTCTATGGCGTTATGAAAAAGGGCATGCAAATATTCATTTGGTTTTGAGCAGTTCATATTGACTTCAAATGTCAACTTAGATAAAAACTTTTTCGTATTCTTTTGGAAAATGCAACGGCATTGTGTAGCGGATTCACTCAGTGACAACGGTGTAACAGGCAGATAAATGGTTAGTATATGATCTGGATGCTAAATTTCTACCTAGATTGGGTCATGCTGCACTAACCCACATCCGCGTAAATGGAAGTATTTTATTAGCTCGGTATATCGGATTGACCGTACAGAGCGTCTCAGCAGAGTACTGACAGTTGTGACAATTCAGAAGTTCTACCTGTGCATTGTACTTTTCACAATTTTAAACTCTCAATTAATGCCGTCAATTGAAACTCACATCTACCTTGTACTGTTTTATTACGGCGTTAATATTTGGTGTTTCCGTTCCCAAAATTTACTATAGCTTAATTTGCAAGCATAATGTTTTTTTTTTATCTTCGGGTCTGCATGCCCCACATCGCCATACTCTGTCACCAGTCCCTCAGCTGCCTCTCGCAGTCCGCGATAAGTTCCGTGTAGGCAATAAACAGCAGACAGCTAACACGACTGTGTGATGAAATGGGGTCATGCCAGAAGATCCCTCAGCAAAGCTCTACTGTATTAGCAAGTTACTGTAATTTTTTAGCAACGATTAAATAGAGAGGTAGAGCTGCAATAATTTTTCTCTTCACTTCTTTAGTATAGGTGCCGATATACTTAAACATTTTTCTTACCTGATGATTTTGAACTATGAATATTGAGACTATTGTTAAAAGAACTTAGTGCTTCACAAACTGTTCCCCCGAGGCCCTCTCGTGATCTTAGAGATACCTGTAGGTGTACCTATCGTGAAGATAAATGCATCGAGGTATAAAATAAATGTAATATAAATTATATTACTACATTATTTCAATGCATTACGCGTGTACAACTCTTTTCGTTAATATGTCATTATTAGCTCTGCCATGGAGGTTATATTTTTTAGGGCTATCGTTTACCTCTTCATCTGTCTGTCTTGAAGATAGCTCAAAAAGTTATGGGCGGATCTTCATGAACTTTTCAGGAATTGTATGTATGTAAGGAAGCACGGATGATTAACTGTTGGTGTAGATGCGTTCTACCGTTTGTTTGCCAACCTGTCTTTCCTTGGCAACATTAATCAAACACCTACCGGTATAAGTGGAAGTTCATTAAATTTTCCAGGATATGTTAGGTAGGACAAACGACCACATTTTTCATGATTTGTTTGTCCGTTTTTTCGGTTTGTCTCTTTGTTTTCGTGCATGTCAATAACATGACCTAAAATGTGATGAACGGATCTTTATAAAATTTGTATTAGTTGTGTAAATGTGAAACGGCACATATTATCAAATTTTGGCGATGATCGCTGCATGATCCGTTTGTGCGTTCGAACGATATGTCTGTCGTATTGAATGTCAGAATATATAAATGTCAGAATATATAAAAGTTATGGACGGATCATCAACAAACAGAAACTGTTAAGAATGTTAAGAGGAAGTTTTGGTAATGATCAAATCAAAATGCTGCTTTAGGACTAATTTGAATTTTTCATTAACATTGCGCTGCATGACGGAGGCATGCGCTCGTAGAGAGCTTCTCTAGTAATGATAGTGGACAGCGTTTGTTCTTTCTCTTGCTATGAATGAACAAAGGCAAGTTACATCTCTATAATAATTCGGCTTGAGGATCCATTCGTCCGTCCGTCCCGTGCCTGCACGTTACACTTTTCACTATAAGCGGAAACTTCAACTTGTAGGAAGCTCTGTTCTTTTTGGGAGGAAGTTCAACCATTGGCGTTTTCTTTCGGCTCGTTGTTGAAGAAATTCTCAGTGAGTCTAGATGCAAAGACATGAAATTCATTTTACACGTATTATACATGCGTATTTCCCATTCATACAATATTCACTTTGCTGGTGTTGCATGACAAGCCATATATGAGGAAATTCGTAGCCTAGATACGGGGCAAAACGAGCTGCTCTGGATAGCTTCATTTGAAAGAATTTTTGAAGTGAAAGTTACTATGTTTAAAGAAATCAAGTAAACTCACAGAAAAAAGGGGTTCGACCACGAGAATCTATTATTAAAAAAATGGGCTTAGTCTGGTGTATATTGTGGTGAAACTAGCGTATGCAGCGGAGCAGCAACTTGATGCATTAACGAGGAGCCACGGGTCACGCTATAGAACTGTTCGGGCGCTAGTGCACCAAAAGCAGTTTAGCGAGAAGCTGGCAGGCAGGCTGGGCTTTATGAGAAGCGCGGAATACATTGGAGCGCGCACACCGAACAGCGGCAGCGGCCTGGTCAACTGCCGCTGTCCGGTGTGCGCTCTCCAATACATTCCGTGCTTCTCAAAAATTACCTGCCCACCAGTTTCTGGCTGAACTGCTGTTTCTGTGCGCGTGATAACGGCTTAACCCTATCTGCTACCATTTTCTTCAGCCGCTAAGTGCCCACGAAAAATGCTTATAAGTTTATCAATGTCAGAACTTTTTTCTTCATAGTCGCAAAAGTAATTTATTCAACTATTCTTTCGCCTATTTAATTAAAAAAATACTGCCTCAGAGTAGTTTTAATGTTAATTAAATTCGAATATGAGAAAATGTCTGCAGACAGGACATGGTGAATACTTGACTTAACTTGTCCGGAACTATTGACAGGAACTTTAGTTTCGTCGTTTTGCATGGTGGTATAGGTGTTTGAAGCGACCGAAAATGATGAATGATCTACGCTGGATTGCCAAGTAGTTCTGTCATTTTGAATAGTTGGTAGTGAGTCATTGTGCGACCTTCAAATTCTCTACTTCGTAATAGTGTATGTGTAAAGTAAGTCCATTGTTAAGGGCGGAAAAAAGCTGCATTTTTCTCTAACCTAATTTTCCCCGAGCCGTAATTTGCTGCTCTTCTAGAGTCTTAACTAAACAATGGATAGAGACACTATGCGCGTACGCTTCATGCATACACAGACCAGTGTATAATATACGCATTCACTTTTCACACGCATTTCAATTCTAAAACTAAATTCAAGTACATACAGTAATATACCTTCATTGATGTCCATTGTTAATCAATGGACATCAATAAAGGTATGATAGGGCGTGTTCGATTGTGACCTGAAAGTCTATCTAAGCCAAACCTACTTGACTTAACTTGTCCGAAACTGCAGACAGGTGTCCCGAATTCGTCCCGTTTATTGAAGTTTCATTCGATGAGTCAAAATTTATCACGTGTGAGGC
>LQNS02277718.1:18940479-18969874 GCA_001587735.2 Parhyale hawaiensis
CCAGGATAATCCTCGCTAAAAGGCCAGCCGTATTTTCCCTGTATTCTTTGCAGACTTGCGATGACAACCGCAGCTTCCCGCGCCGCACAAGCAGCAGGTCAAGAATTTACTGTGCCTCTAGTCTCGGGAGGATCGTCCAGTTCTGAAAAAAATGCAAAGAGAAACTTAAAATAAAACAATAGACCAAGTTCACAGGTGTGCGTATTCACTTCTAGCGGAGGAAGATATACTGTATTTGCGTGCTGTAGTATCATGGCGTTCTATCATCGACCCTGGTATAGCTTTAGGCAAAAAATGGCCTTAAAAAGTTTTTATTGATTCCTCTTTAATGCTTTCCTGCACAAATTGTTGAAATTTTAGTTAGTTAATGCATAAACCGCAACAGTACTTGACTCTTAGGTCTGACGCTGGCGGCCGGGCAAAAGTCTGCAACGAAAAATGTGATTTTCTCAAGAGCTCTTTTTTTCCCCCTATCTAATATTGAAGAAAAAATTCCAAGGTACTCAACATTTTTCTTGCGGAGAAAGTATTTTGGATACAGCAAGGACGCACTCGGGCGCTTGCCTGCATGACCGTGTCTGGACATGTTCATAATAGCTCTTGAGAAAATCCCATTTTGGCCGCCAGCGTCAGAGGCCACTAGGCCCTAAGAGTCAAGTACTGTTGCGGTCTATGGTTAATGTTTACAGTTTCAAAATCCAGCAATCCTAAGCTACGCTGTTATAATTTACTTACAATTGAGTTTGACCTACTTTAGGTCTTCTAAAGGAACCTAAGACGTGTTCGACTGGGTGCTGTAACTAAGTTTTTGAGGTTCGTTTAGTTCCAAACCTTAGACAGGTACTCTGGTTTCGATCCGTAGAACTGACGTTCAGGCATTGACCCTTGATTGGGTAATCTTGAGACTCTGAAGAACTCATTCTAGCTGAGTAAAATAGAGCTTGTCGCTGGCTTAACGTAATCGGGTTTCTTTTAGCACTTGCTACACGATCCCTACCGACAGACCCGAAGCTTCTGTCTGAGGTTCGGAGAAGGCTTTACAAGCCTAATTTCGGGGCCCAATCGAACACGCTGTAGTACGCTGCTTAACCCCGAGGTACTCCGTCTATCCTAAAGTCTGCTACATACAAGTGTCGAAACATGGAAACGTTTCTCCTTGTTTTCCACATAAGTTGTCGCGGCACAGCTTCAACTTGTCGCGTAGTATAGGTAGTGTATAAAAATTACCTAAAATCTGAATCGCCACGGCAGTTATTCCGCCGCAGAGAGTGTCCCTTGCTCTGTATACAATATGTGTCTCAATTTTTATCATATACTACGACATATTTTGAATCGATCTATGCAAAAACGTTAAGCTGTTGTCACACTCACTGAACTCTTTGTTCCAAGAACGTGAAACGTTCTCATATGGCGACTCTCTTGTGCAGTCCGTCGTAACATACCTCGTATAATTTATCCTCGAACTCTGATATCATCTGTGGATTTTCCAAATATTCTGCTGGCAAAGGATTTGCACTGGTATCTTGACAAAGACATACGGCAAAAATATAAATATACATAATCCTTTCGGAGGTACTACTTTTTCTTTGCACTGCATACGGTACATATCTTTTCGCCTTTTCTAAGTTGTGTTTCTCAATGTCTGCAGTGGCTTAGCCTTCCATAATCTGGATATTTCCAATTTTTTTATCGGTATATTTAATGTTTTCAATTTTTTAAGGGACGGGACCCGTGGCTAGTCTATATGGTAGCCCCCAACATCTTTCTGTTGTATGTGATGCGATAGCTGTAGAATAAATGAAGCACACTGCCAATTTCATCATTCATTGATCACGGTTACCGAAATGTCTTTCTGTGAGGTCATTTTATTTCTTAAAACATCGCGCTTTCATTTCAAAAATATTATAAAATGAAGCAGACTAGAACTACTCGTTTCGCACCTTACGCTGGCGACGGATGTCGCCATATTTCGATGGTCATGCATGAGACTCCAGCAAAGTGAATATCATATGATGTGAAAACTTGGAGTAAATACAGTGAATACTATAGCGCCCCATCTGCTCATTCCCAATCAAACCAGCGACTCTAATTATTCCCTTATTGTTTGGCTGGTGCCCTCAGCAGGTAGGGGCAATACCAAACTCATGCTGTTTTTCTTCAACTGTCTGAGCTGCTCATATTGTCCACACGTACTAAATTTTAGACATTCAGTTCTTTAGCACACTCGATGAAGATGGCACTTGGTATCTAATTTACCAACCGCCTTAAGTTTGTGTTCCGTCTCGAACGTTAATTTTTTGCTAGACGGTGGTGTAAGCCAGCCTATGCTTCAATAAGTGGCGAATGTGGTGCAGGCCATTTATAAATAGGGATTGGTCGGACGGTGCTCTGCGTGGGGCATGAAGTAGATTGCGAGCAAGACTAAGTTTACGATTGCTAGTCGGTCTCGGACACCTCAACCCCAGCATCCACCTCTGAAAATAGATGACACTATGCTTCAGTGGACTAGCTCACTGAAAATTCTTGCTGTCCCCTTTGATGTGAAGCTTCGTAGCGTATATTAGACGTCTCGTGTCACCTGCTTCAAGTGAGGTTGGTCTTCTGCTTAAAGTGAATGCTGTGTTTCGTGGGAGCTCAAGCGTGAAGTTTTAATAATAATAATAACTGGAACGTAATCCGTTTATACACTGCTGCTGCCCTTTGCTGGACTATTGGTCATCGGTCTGGTCTTCTGCTGCAACGAGTCACTTGCGTCTGCTGCACCGACTTGTTAGCTCAGCTAGTCGACAGTGCACTTACAGTGATTTGGTGAATCTATCCCATAGGATGAGGGTGGCTTCCTGCGTATGTTTCATAAAGTGTACAAGAGCGAGAGATGTTGGTTGTATCCTTCTATCACTGCTCTTAAGGTCTTAGGAGAAGCACTCGAGCTGCGGCTAATGCCCATCCATTTACACTGGAGACTATTCGGTGCCGAACTAACCACTTCAGTCGGTGTTTTCTACCCTGGTCTGTTTCGACCTTTACTTCGTTGCCGGGATTCTTGTTCGGCCATATGGACAGAGGTGGGTGAGATATGGAGGTGTAGATATGAATAAATGCACGGAGCATTTTATTATATAAGGATTCTGCTTGAGGCTCCGTCTGTACGTCCGTCCATGCGCTGCAAGTAACGCTTACGCTTTTCAGTATTAGGGAGGGAGAACTCTAACTTACAAGAAGATCTAATTTTTAGCCCTGGAGTGGGAGCTTTAGAATTTCACCCCCATCCTGCACATGTCGTAAGATGCGACCAACGCAGGGTCGATTCCAAGAGACTAAATATGCATCTCTTCTCATTTACCACCGGCTGCTGCCTGGCCGGCGTATGAGCCTAGAGAAAGTGGGGCTGTGGCAACTCTCATGTGAGGAAATGCATATGAAAGGCGGATGAGCTCCATAGAGGCAACCGCAACCACAGAGGGAGTCCCCTGGGTGTTGCCATAGCCGTGTGCCCGGCATTCCACAGTCAGCTCTTCTCCCTACCTCTCAATGGCACAATCGAGACTTTTACTTATTTTCTGCACTCTTCTCTTTCTTCTGTGCTAAATCCCGTGCTGTGAGCGGCAGGGCCATGGGAGGTTGGTGAAGGTACCCACATGTCTATTTTCATATTTTCTGTTTTTATCTTCACTTCTCGTTTACTTCTTTGAGGTGATGTAGAGAATAACCCAAAACCGGGTCGGGCTCGGGGATGTGGTCTGTATGCGAACCTCGCAGAGCTTGGCTTTGTGTCCGTGGTCACGTGGTGTGGATGTCGTGTGTTGTTACGAGACGCTGGTGTCGGGTAGGAGGCACGACGTGAAGCTTGCCTTGGCGGGTTTTTAGTGTTCTTTTCGCAGGCTTGTGAGATCGTGAGCTGGATTTCGTGGAGTGGTTTCTACGCTTACCGGCAGTTAGCACACGAATGCATCTGTCATGAGATCATGGTTTGGAGGGTGTGTGACAATCTGAATAATTTGTAATTATTCTCCTTATATCGGGGCCCTACAACTGATAATTCTCCGTATGACTGTTTGCTGACGACGATGGGCTCGATGCAGAGTACGGATTTTAAGTCAGTATTTGTTTTTTTCTTTTTTTTGGGGGGAGGGGGTGTTAATGCTAACCACAGGAACAAGTTGGGATCTGTCACCGACTGATTGCTATGGTGAGTCTGCGTTCGACTTTTGAATCTTATATAGTTGTGTGCAGCTAGTCCGTGTGATGCTGACTTGATGACGCGTTAAGCCTAGTAGTTGGCTCCCCTGTTGGCACTTCAAACCACTCACAACTTGTGTCGTTGGACCTGAACCAGGCGGTTCCTCTGATTGACACCAAGAGAGTGGTGTTCGTTAATTAAGAGTAAGGCTTACTGGGATGCCATTACTGGAGCAATAAGGGCGTTACTTCGACACCAGATTATTTGCAGTGAGGATCCTATCTCTTGAGCTTAATGACTTGGCTGTGTCTGTTTTCGCGAGGTTTGTCCCGGGTAGAACTCTTCATATGAATTCTCTGGACAAACCGTGGTTCGATGACCAGTATCGGTTAGCCTTCGAAGCTCAACAAGCGGCTTATCGGACTTGGCAGCATTCGCATCATCGCACGTTGTGGTAGATCTATGCGCATCGTAGTACTGAGGCTAAACATGTGTATAAGAGGGTACAGCAGCGTCAGAGGCAGCGTTCCGGGGAGTCTCTGTAGAGTATTGACAACCCATATCGATGGGGGAGTGAGCTAAAGGGTTCAGTTTTCGGTGGTGAACCTTCGTTGCCACCCCTTATTGGTCTTGGAGGTGGCATCATTGCTGATCTCTTGGCTAGGGCGGAACTCTTGTCGGCTAACTTTGACGGGAAGCAAAACAGAGATGTGTTGTCATTGCCTCATGAATGTCACCCTGGACTTCGTTTAACCTCTTTTGGTTCAGATCTGGTAATATCAAGAAGCAGTTTGAGGGCCTTGATTCTTTATGGAGGTGTAGACCTGGTGGGCATGCTTGCTCTATTTTATGAGCAACGTGCTGAAGTTCTCGGCCCTAAGCTTGCGGTGATTTTCGGCGCCTGATACGAATAGGAAACTCTCCCCGTTGTTAGCGTACTGGGAAAATTACTCACATTCTCAGAGGCCCGGTGTCGCCCGATGTCGTCAGCTACCGACCTTTTGCGCTGACGCCCATTTGTCAAAGGACTTGGAGAAATTTGTCTCTTGTAAGCTTGGTTGTTTTACTGAGGCTACGGTTTGGCTGCTTGCTGGTAAGTTTGCGTACAGAACTGATCTTGGTTCTTGTGACGCTTTGTTGTCGGTGTCACACAATATACAGTCTACGCTGGATTGTGGGTCTGAGGCACGCCTTGTACATCTGAACATTAGCGTTGTGTTTGACAGGGTCAACCACATGGGTCTATTGTACAAGTTGGAATTGTTTGGTGTGGGTGGTGGGGTCATGTCAGTGGTGGGGTTATGGCAATCATTCGTAATATTGTCTCTGAGCAGACACAGAATGCGTCTGATGACTTTCTTTATTGCCTCAGTAGCGGTAGAGTCTTGCGTCCCTCTGGGTAACGTACTTGGACCGCTGTTATTCGTTCTGTGTACTAGTGACGTGCTTTCTTCGCTTGCGGACGCGACGATCGACTATGCGGATGATTCCACTGTGATGGCAGAGATACCTACCCCAGCATCCGTAATGATGTCGCCTAGTCTCTGAAAAGGGATCTGTCGCGCCATAGTGTATGGTCCTTGGCCTGGAGTATGAAATTAAAAGCCGGTAAGACCAAGCCTATGATCGTCAGTCGGTCTCGGACCCTTTACCGCAGCATCCGTATCTGAAGATAGATGATATTTTGCTTCGGGAGCCGAGCTCCGTTTAGATTTTCGGTGTTGTCTTTCATCAGTAGCTTACTTTTGTGCGTATACATATCAGGCGACTGGTATCACGTGCTTCCAGTAAGATTAGGTTTCTGTATAAGGTGAATTCTGTGTTTCGTGATAGTGAGGTGGCCCGCAGATGCTTTTAAGCTTTTTTGCTGTCTGTATTGGAGTATTGCTCACGGTCTGGGCTTCAGCTGCAGATAATCAGTTGCGTCTGCAGGACCGACTTGTTATTTCCGCCAGCAGACTGTGTGCCGAAATTGATCTGGTCAATCTGTCCCCTAAGAGATGAGTGGCTGGACTCTGTATGTTTTATAAGGTGTACAACAGTAAGAGACATTAGTTGTATTCTTCTTTCCCAGCCCTCAAGGTCTTTCGGAGGATGACACGAGCTATGCATGATGCGCACTCATTACCATTGCAGAGTGTTTGGTTCTCGATGCTTCGTGCCCTGCTCTGTTGGGGTTTGGAATTCTTTGCCGATATCGGCTTTCATTCATGTTAATCTGCAGGCGTTCAAGTCAGTTTTTATATTTTTTCTTGTTGGATTTTCTTTAGCTGCGTTCTGGGCTTGCCGTCGTTGCAAAATTTTTCATTTGGGCTGTATTACCTCTCCGTGGTGAACGGGCGGGAATTCCTAATATGAACAATGATTTTCTTCGAAGGGTAATGAACGATAATTAACTGTCTTCCTTTTGCTTCTTGAAAAAAAGCCACTTTGGATGGGAAGACATGAGGTTTATTTCACCCATATCATACCTCCCATTTTTTCACGGTAAAATAATATTCGCTTTGGTGGTGGCGGATGACATTTATATGGCCAGATACACTGTGGGAGCTCAGCGCGGTAGTATTGGGCATCTTCACTCTAAAATGTTTTTTTTTTAAATGAATGTTCGTCGTGTAAAAAACTACAATGAGCTTTTTGTGACAAGAGAGTTACGATTTTGTTACTGAAGAAACTAGCCGAGTCTGTTAGACTGTGTTGCATAGTTGTCGCATCAAACAAAGCAGAGAAATTATCGGCCACTGATCAATGTCCACGGGTCTGGTAATATTGCAAGGAAAAAAATCGAATTTACCAATAAAAAATTGAAACGTGTAAGATTGTGAAAGGCTAAATTACTGGTTAGCTGTGGGGAAACTGCAAGAAAAGGCGTGCAAATACACGCTCGCAAGAAGCACTGTGGTGCCTCGTGCCGATATGTCTTTATTAAGACACAAGTGCGAACTATTTGCTGACAGAACAAATGCAAGATTCAGACTACTAAGAGAGGCTAGGTGAGGTGTCAGGTAGACGGACTGCCTAACTGTAGACAGGGTTAGGCAGCGGACATTACTGTAGATTACACGGAGTGAGTGAAGTTAGAAGCGCTGCCTCAGGTCAAACTAATGTAAGTGAAAATAATTAACCGTGGAATTGTCGAGTCCCGCTAATTATTCTTAATCCACATAGGCCTGCCATAACTTTCTTTTGTTGAACATTTAAAAGCACTTCAAGTAAACTAGTAAACTACATTTACATCTTATCGTGAAATTTGGACTGAGCAATTTATCTAAAAACATGCCATGTTTATCTACATGGTGCGTAAAATAAATAAAAATATTGCTTTTAGTACCTCCGCCAAGGAAGTTATGTTTTCGTCGTGTTTGTCTGTCTGTCACCAAGATAACTCAAAAAGTTAGAAACCGATTTGGACGAAATTTACAGGAATTGTTAGGAATGTTACGGGGAACAGATAATTAACCATTGGTGAAGATATGTCCATCCGTTTGTTTGTTTGCTTGTTTATCTGCCACATTTTTCTCAATGCCATAACTCAAAAAAATTATGGATGGATTTTTATGAAATTAAAATTAGTTGTTAGGTATATAACGAAGAATAATTGATCAAATTTTGGTAATGATCCGTTTGTTCGTTCGTTTGTCACTGCTTTTAATTATATGCTTTTTAGCATAATAACTAAAAAAAAATAATGAATGGATCTTCATGAAATTCATAGGGGTTGTTAGTAATGTCAAAAGACATAAATGATTAAATTTAGATGCAGATCGATTTGTTTGTATGTTTGACTCATGTTTGTCATAACGTTTGTTAGCAGTATAACTCAAAGAGTTAAAAGCAGATTTTTGGATGCCACGGCTACAGGCGCGAGCCTGCATCAGAAAGAGGTGAGATTCGCACCAGTTATTTCCTCAGAGTGTGAAAATAGGCATGTACGATACCGGTATGGTAACACCAAAACTTCCTGATTTTTTTTTTATGAAGTGAAAAAAAAAATACAGCTATTGTTGGAATTCTTTCCAGCCAAATCATGGCTTCCTGCAAGTTGAATGTTTGCCAATCATATAGAGAAAGCGTATTGTGCTGACGAAAAGACATACGTACGTATGGAACCAGAAGTAGAATAATATTATAGACTAGTGAACAAGTGCGTGAAAAAATGCACGCAGTAATCGATATGTTTGCTCTCTTCTTTGACTTGCCGCTTCCACATTTTCCCCCCTCACGCTTATTAGCAACTCTTATTTTCCTTCTTTAACCCTTCTGCTTCACATCTTTCATGTCACTGTGCCCCATAGGCACTTCATCTCTCCATTGATAGCACGTCTTCGTTTAAACCATTGCAATACACTTGAATGTCCCTCCAGTAAGCTTATATGCAATGTTAGTGCTCCGTACCTATAATACCGTCGTCCATACTTAACTCTCTGCTTCTCTGAAGTGCTCAAATTTCGGCCTCTGAAGCGAAATATGCACTCTCAGAGAAAGACAGTGAGCTAGAAGAAATAGTTGTCTACTGCCCAGTGCCCGTGAAATACTTCAAGAGAAAGCTACATAGTCAAATCACTACTATATAATAATTCACGACGTGTTTTTATCTAATACTAAGAATGACCGTAGTGTGTTTATATATATATATATATAAATATATATATATATATATTTATATGTTTATTTACTTATATGTTCGGTGTCACGCTCTTAACGAAATAGATAGGCAAAAATTAGCTCTGGGCTTCCTGGCTTCATCAGTGTATTCATCTGCTTGAAGACTGAGGTGATTTTGCCATGCTTCATACTGTAGAAAACTTATAGGTAGAAAATATATGTCAGGTTGCTGATGGTGGCACTGGAGCAGTATATCTGATGATTCCGATCCGGTCCGTTCTTTCTTTGGCTATACGTTGAAGTCCAGTCGATACAGATGCATACAGCTTCTCTAAACAATCTCCTCCATCGTGAGGCGTACTCTGTCCTGAAGTTTTCTTCATTCAAACTTCAGCTGCCCTTAGTTTACACTGGTCGTCTTATTTTGACTACATAAATCGAGACAAATGGTAAGATATTCTTCGGCGATCAGCACGCACGTAAATGCCACGATGATTTCTTGGCAGTAAATTGTTTTCTCCATTTTGGATTCTTCTTTTAACAGAACACGTTTTCTCCGAGTCCGAGTCATATGCCACCCTCGAGTATCTTTGATACAAAGCTAAAGCCCCGTATTTATTAGAAGCAATATCAATTGTGAGCTTAAAAAACATTGCTAATCATTAGTAACAATGAATGCAGTTCTTGCTTTTCCAGCTTCTCTTGCCGTTCCTGTGGAGTCTGACAGTCTTTACTTTTTCTCTACATCGAAGTTATATTTTCTTTTGGTTTACGATGTACAGATTTAGTTGAAAATCAGCGAAACGTAGAGGCACCAATTTTTCCCGGTGCAGTAGAAGTAACAATTATTTATTTCAACTTCTTGGACGCAAAAGTTCTGTTAAGCTGAAGCTATCTCATTGTGTATTTTGGATACGCAGCGTAAATAAAATTCAGTGATGTTTCAGTGTTTACTAATATAGTTTTTTTGCATCTCATCTAAGGAAGGGAAGTAGTGTGCTGAAGACGAACTAAAGTGTACTGCTCAGTAGAAAGCACGCATCTCTTACGATAATTTGAATTGGCCGTGGTAGCGTTTTCCTCTATATGTATTTTAGTTAGGAAAGTACAATCAATGAAGTGTCACCACAAACTTCCTATAATGAATAAGAAGCAAGCAAAGAAAAGAAAATTCCGCACCGGCCTATATTAAGCAAATACATATATTATTGCGTGAATTTTTTCACGCACGGGTCCACTAGTTTATATATAGTGCCCCGAGTCGTCATTATAAATGAGGGCAGAAAATTAGCATTTCAGGAAAACCTCCGCTGTGTCCTGTAATTGTTACTGTTCATAAGAATTCTTAAATGAAAATTCAGCATTCTGCCTAAAATACTTGATATACATTATAAGGCGTGGTGAAGTGACATCACCCGTAGCACCGTTCAACAATGAACATGTCCAGACACTGTTAGGCAGGCAGGCTCAGGTCCCTCAGCTGGAGCGCCCAAGTGCGACCTCCGTATCCGAGATACCGTCTTCGGCACCTGAATTTTCTCCTATCATATTCTCATAGAGCGTGACAGGAAAGACATAAATATAGGTAAAAATAGATAAAAATAAATAAATAAAAACACGACGTGAATTGTTATATAAATTCTGATGCTCATGACTGCAATTCCACTATAGAGAATACATACATTTGGTTGCACGAGTTGTCCCATGATGGAGACCCCGAGCAGTGTTCGGTCCTCTCTGCAGATTTTTTATTTTCCTTTGGTCTTCTTTCAACAAAAATTAGTTTCGAACATAGTTTGCCAGCAACTCGACGCATATCCGCCTCGGCACCATATCTCCTTCTGAAACAAGAGCTATATGCACAATGTATGTAGTTGATTCCGCTTAATGCGACCACATCGGGACCCACGGACTTGGCCGGCCGCCATAACCGGCGGGTCAAAAGAAAATAAAAAACTAGCAACTTTAGGTAAGGCGGCGTTAAAAAAAATTGGCCAGTAAGCACACTTTCTCCGATAATGCTATTTTTCTCGCTTCTATGCAATTACGGAGGTAAATTAGATAATGTGAATAATTTACGTGCACTAAATAGGTAGATATGTCTTATTTTGAAGCCTGAATGACTTGATGAAATAGAGCTGATGCTGACGCCGCCTGTCGATAGTAAGAGCAACATTCCCGAAACTTAGTCACTTTAAACGTCTATTGGCATATTTCAACTCATAAACGCCTCTTCATATGGAATAGTTCAGCGCAATTGAAAGATTACTCGTCTGAATCTTGCATACCTTCATTACAAGCAAATTAATTATAATGAATGGGTTCGTATAAACGCAAAGCTCACCACAGTAAGCGAAACCACTTGGTGTTGAGTGCTTAGCTTTGCTTCCGTTCCAGTAGACATTAAACTGCTAGCCACTGTATCAGGTGAACTTATCAAACGGAATCCACTGTAATTGCTTTTTCTTTCAGCTAATTTTCTTCAAATTGTCGCTTGTAAAGATGCACCTATTTTTTACGGTAGTTGGAGATTGATCTGAGAAGAAAACTGTATCTCTACCAGATTGATTTTTATTTATTTTAAGCGAAGGACAGGCTGTACTGTAGCTGCACAGGATGCAATAATGTATTCTTGTTGGAGATCCATGACAACAAGTATAACCACTCATGAGATGTTCATATAACTTTCTTACCTTCATTTTCGATGGCAGTGGCCACTGGTCTATGCACACCTATTGCAGAAGCAACCACACTACTGTATCTTCAAGGTACATCAATGGCAATGACAAAATCAGCAATAATAAATTAATCATACAATGTTATTATAAATGCATCTATAGAGTCTACAATTATGAGTCTGGTGCATCTTTCAAACTACTGAAAGAATGAGATACCTGCGATGTGGTGAACGTGGCCAATTAAGCATACGATGTTGAGCAATACTTTCTTATTTTCGGATATCTCTACGCATGTAAAAGCATAAAAACTATTCCAGTCTTACATTGCATATGACTTTGTTGCAAGTAATAGTCTCTCCTATTATATTGTATATTAACCCCGGATATGGCACTGGCACTAGCGATAATCTTTTATATGATGGCACCCAATGTAGCGTGTAATAGCATAAGAACATGTAGGCGACCAACCCTACCGTCAGCTTCCTTCCTGGGGGTGTCTGGCAGCCACGATGTGCCTCATTCAATGGATTTCATTCTCCATTGCTTCCGCCGATTTCTATGGCTCAGTTCTAATAAAAAACCACAAAGGCCTTCATATTTCTTGGCGCCGGATCTTATACATCCGAAACCAACTGTAGTTCACAAGCACGGTCGTTAAGAGAATTAATGTGCGAACATATATTTTCTACATTATGGGAATTCAGTTTTATTGCCTCCATTGAGCATTTTTGCACCCAGTGAAGTTGTTTATTTAGCATTGACCGTCCTGGCATCTGAGGAGGGAGGTATTATAGTGTATTATTGCGCATGACGGTGAAAGACGACGTCTTTCTAGTAATTATCAACACTGTTGCTGAGTTTTCTCACACGCGATACATTTTTCTATGGCGTTATGAAAAGGGCATGCAAATATTCATTTGGTTTTGAGCAGTTCACATTGACTTCAAATGTCAACTTAGATAAAAACTTTTTCGTATTCTTTTGGAAAATGCAACGGCATTGTGTAGCAGATTCACTCAGTGACAAAGGAGGAACAGGCAGATAAATGGTTTGTATTTGATCTGGATGCAAAATTTCTACCTAGATTGGGTCATGCTGCACTAACCCACATGCGCGTAAATGGAAGTATTTTATTAGCTCGGTATCTCGGATTGACCGTATAGAGCGTCTCAGCAGAGTACTAACAGTTGTGACAATTCAGAAGTTCTAGCTACCTGTGCATTGTACTTTTCACAATTTTAAACTCTCAATTGATGCCGTCAATTGAAACTCACATCTACCTTGTACTGTTTTATTATGGCGTTAATATTTGGTATTTCCGTTCCCAAAACTTACTATAGCTTAATTTGCAAGCATAATGTTTTTTATCTTCGGGTCTGCATGCCCCACATCGCCATACTTCGTCACCAGTCCCTCAGCTGCCTCCCGCAGTCCGCGATAAGTTCCGTGTAGGCAGGAAACAGCTGACAGCTAACACGACTGTGTGATGAAATGGGGTCATGCCAGAAGATCCCTCAGCAAAGCTCTTCTCTATTAGAAAGTTACTGTAATTTTTTAGCAACGATGAAAAAGAGAGGTAGAGCTGCAATAATCTTTCTCTTCACTTCCTTAGTATAAGTGCCGATATTCTTAAACATTTTTCTTACCTGATGATTTTGAACTATGAATATTGAGACTATTGTTAAAAGAACTTAGTGCTTCTCAAAATGTTCTCCCGAGGCCCGAGGTACACCTGTAGGTGTACCTTGGGCTATCGTGAAGATGAATGTATCGAGGTATAAGATAAATGTAATATAAATTATATTACTACATTATTTCAGTTTATTACGCGTGTACAACTCTTTTCGTTAATATGTCATTATTAGCTCTGCCATGGAGGTTATATTTTTTTGGGGCTATCGTTTACCTCTTCATCTGTCTGTCTTGAAGATAGCTCAAAAAGTTATGGGCGGATCTTCATGAACTTTTCAGGAATTGTTATGTAAGTAAGGAAGCACGGATGATTAACTGTTGGTGAAGATGCGTTCTACCGTTTGTTTGCCAACCTGTCTTTCCTTGGCAACATTAATCAAACACCTACCGGTATAAGCGGAAGCTCATTAAATTTTCCAGGCTATGTTAGGTAGAACAAATGACCACATTTTTAATGATTTGTTTGTCCGTTTTTTCTGTTTGTCTCTTTGTTTTCGTGCATGTCAAGAACATGACCTAAAAAGTGATGAACAGATCTTTATAAAATTTGTATTAGTTGTGTAAATGTGAAATGGCACAAATTATCAAATTTTGGCGATGATCGCTGCATGATCCGTTTGTTCGTTCGAACGATATGTCTGTCTTATTGAATGTCAGAATATATAAATGTCAGAATAAATAGATGTTATGGACGGATCGTCAACAAACAGAAACTGTTAGGAATGTTAAGAGGCAAGTTTTGGTAATGATCAAATCTAAGTGCTGGTTTAGGACTAATTTGAATTTTTCATTAACATTGCGCTGCACGACGGAGGTATGCGATCGTAGAGAGCTTCTCTAGTAATGATAGTGGACAGCGTTTGTTCTTTCCCTTGTTATGAATGAACAAAAGCAAGTGACATTCCTACAACTAAAGCACTCTGAGAGCGCATACCTCCGCCAAGTGAGGCAACGGTAGAAAAAATTCAAATTGGCTCTGAAACCATAATTTTCTTTGCATGAACCCCAAAATCTAATCATTTGTGCCTTTTTATATTAATAACCGCTTGTTAATTTTTTTTTGAAGATCAGTTCATAACTTTTTCAGTTATACTGTTAACAAACGTTATGACAAATATGAGTCAAACATACAAAGGAACCAACCGATCTGCACCAAAATTTGATCATTCATGTCTTTTAAAATTACTAACAACTTCTATAAATTTCATAAAGATCCATTAATTATTTTTTGAGTTATTGTGCTAACATGCATAAAATTAAAAACAGTCACAAACGAACGAACGAACGGACCTTTACCAAAATTTGGTCATTTACTCTTTGTTATATACCTAACAACTCATGTTAATTTCATCAAAATCCATCCATAACTTTTTGAGTTATGGCATCGAGAAAAATGACGCACACAAACAAACAAGCAAACTGATGGACATATATTCACACAAGAAGTTAATCATCTGTCCTCCTAACATACCTAGCAATCCCTGTAAATTTCATCCAATTCGGTTCATAACTTTTTGAGTTATCTTGGTGACAGACAGACAAACAAACAAACAGGAAACAGGCAGACAAACACGACGAAAACATAACCTCCTTGGCGGAGGTAATAATTCTGCTTGAGGGTCCATCCGTCCCGTGCCTGCACGTTACACTTTTCACTATAAGCGGAAACTTCAACTTGTAGGAAGCTCTGTTCTTTTCGGGAGGAAGTTCAACCATTGGCGTTTTCTTTCGGCTCGCTGTTGAAAAAATTCTCAGTGAGTCTAGATGCAAGGACATGAAATTCATTTTACACGTATTATACATACGTATTTCCCATTCATAGAATATTCACTTTGCTGGTGTTGCATGACAAGCCATATATGGGGAAATTCGTAGCCTAGATACGGGGCAAGGCGAGCTGCTCTGGATAGCTTCATTTGAAAGAATTTGTGAAATGAAAGTACGATATTTAAAGAAATCAAGTAAACTCACAGAAAAAAAGGGGTTCGACCACGAGAATCTATTATTAAAAAAATGGGCTTAGTCTGGAGTATATTGTGGTGAAACTAGCGTATGCAGCGGAGCAGCAACTTGATGCATTAACGAGGAGCCACGGGTCACGCTATAGAACTGTTCGGGCGCTGGTGCACAAAAGCAGTTCAGCGAGAAGCTGGCAGGCAGGCAGGCTGGCCTTTATGAGAAGCGCGGAATACATTGGAGCGCGCACACCGAACAGCGGCAGCGGCCTGTTCAACTGCCGCTGTTCGGTGTGCGCTCTCCAATGCATTCCTTGCTGCTCAAAAATTACCTGCCCGCCAGCTTCTGGCTGAACTGCTGTTTCTGTGCGCGTGATAACGGCTTAACCCTATCTGTTACCATTTTTTTTCAGCCGCTAAGTGCCCACGAAAAATGCTTATAACATTATCAATATCTGAACTTTTTTCTTCATAGTCGCAAAAGTCATTTATTCAACTATTCTTTCGCCTATTTAATTAAAAAAATACTGCCTTAGAGTAGTTTTAATGTTAATTAAATTCGAATATGAGAAAATATCTGCACACAGCACAGGATGAATATTCCGGCAGTACATCTGCCGTAATTTTCATACTTTCACAAGCTGAACGTATAATCGCTTCTATGTTTCATTTCTAGCCTTATTGCTGTCTTTTAGTGATAATTTTGGAAGTTCTTTTTGTATAAAAAGAAAATTTACACGGAAATGTTATCATATAATTTTCTGAAATATTTATACTTACCTCCGCCAAGGAGGTTATGTTTTCGTCGTGTTTATTCTGTCTGTCTGTCACCAAAATAACGCAAAAATTTATAAACCGATTTGAATGAAATTTACAGGGATTGTTAGGTATGTTAGGAGGAACAGATGATTAACTTTTGGTGAAGATATGCCTATCCGTTTGTTTATTTGTTAGTCTGCCTCATTTTTCTCAATGCCATAACTCAAAAAGTTACGAATGGATTTTGATGAAATTAACAGGAGTTGTTAGGTATATAAAAAAGAGTAAATGACCAAATTTTGGTAACGATCCATTTGTTCGTTCGTTCATTTGTCACTGTTGTTAATTTTATGCTTGTTAACACAATAACTCAAAAAATAATGAATGGATCTTTATGAAATTTCTAGGGGTTGTTAGTAATGTTAAAAGACATAAATTTTTTAATTTTGGTGCAGATCGGTATGTTCGTTTGCATGTTTGACTCATGTTTGTCATAACGTTTGTTTGTAGTATAACTCAAAAAGTTATGAACTGATCTTCAAAAAAATTCACAAGCTGTTATTACTATCAAAAGGCACAAATGATTAAATTTTCGAGTCTATATAAAGAAAATTATGGCTTCACAGCCAATTTGATTTTTTTTGTTACCGTTGCCTCACTTGGCGGAGGTATGCGCTCTCAGAGTGCTCTAGTTAGTTATATTTTTGCCTTTCTTGTGCGGGTATATTGAGAAAAGTAAGGGAATTTTGGGCGCTGAATATCACTGGGAACAGAACTGTGAACGGAAAACGGTAGGGCGGTATAATTTTGTACCGCCTTGGAGCAGACAGGGTTAATGTATGAACACATACCGATTCCATATAGGAACGATTGAGCTCAGTAGAAATTCGAGAGAGATTCGAAATTAAGCAACGGGCCCTCACTGTAGAGGAATAGGTGACCCGGAGGGTTGGCATTGAAGCAGTTTTTGAACACAGTATTATTAGCTAAGACGAAGCTGGATGCCTGGCAGCGTACGCGGAAGGGTAGGGAGAAACGTTCTCGAGTGCAACAGACTTGATTGAGGTTAGGCGCACTACGTCAGGATTAAGTGACGGGTGTTATTTATGGGGTAGGTTAGGTTAGAAGACCTGCATTGGTTCAAACTTAAATGAGTTATAATAGCCTAGCTTAGGTTTGCTATGTTCCATAAAGTGAGAACATTAGCAAACTGTAGAATTTCCACGGGTCCCACAAGGAATTTGCTTAACTTTAATCGAAATATTTCGTGCATATATCTTATTACATGACTAAAACATATTTCTCAGATTGCTATTTCCAATGAGCCAGAAATTACTGACAGGAATACAAATGCGTTACGACTTCAGAAAGTTTGAAAACCACCGCTATGATCTCACACGACTGATAATATTTTTGTGTATTGGAACTAATGGTTGTACAAAAGGCGGATAAAAAACACTGGGTAACTAGAGCACTCTGAGAGCGCCTACCTCGCCAAGTGAGCCAACGGTAGCAAAAATTCAAATTGGCTCTGAAACCATAATTTTCTTTGCATAAACTCCAAAATCTAATCATTTGTGCCTTTTTATATTAATAACAGCTTGTAAAATTTTTTTGAATATCCGTTCATAACTTTTTGAGTTATACTGTTAACAAACCTTATGACAAATATCAGTCAAACATACAAACGAACCAACCGATCTGCACCAAAATTTGATCATTTATGTCTTTTACCAATATTAACAACTCCTATAAATTTCATAAAGATCCATTCAATATTTTTTGAGTTATTGTGCTAACATGCATAAAGCTAACAGTGACAAACAAACGAACGAACAAACGGACCATTACCAAAATTTGGTCATCTACTCATTGTTAGATACCTAACAAATCATGTTAATTTCATCAAAATGGTAGGTATTGAAAAACTCAATACCGTAGCTCTTTTTACTGCGTCTGTTTGTTTGTTTGCCTACCTGTATAGAAGTGGTTTTCAATTAGTAGACAAGGAGGATACATACCAAGCAATCCCTGTAAATTTCATCTAAATCGGTTCATAACTTTTTGAGTTATCTTGGTGACAGACAGATAAACGGACAGACAAAAAGAAAGACAGACAAACACGACGAAAACATAACCTCCTTGGCGGAGGTAAATATCAACTGCTGGCATGTACGGCACATGTAAGAGATTGCATCCTCCGTCTTCCTATTACCGTAAGTAAACTCTAGTACTTTCCTCAATGAGCCCCAGATTTATGCGAGGGGTGTATGAAAAGTTTTAAGCATAAAAAAACTAAAAGGAACTGAGAGCGCATACCTCCGCCAAGTGAGGCAACGGAAGCAAAAAATTCAAATTGGTTCTGAAACCATAATTTTCTTTCTATTAACTCCAAAACCTAATCATTTGTGCCTTTTTATATTAATAACAGCTTGTTCAATTTTCTTGAAGATCTGTTCATGACTTTTTGAGTTATAGTGTTAACAACCGTTATGACAAACATAGGTCAAACATACAAACGAACAAACCGATCTGCACCAAAATTTATTCATTTTAGTCTTTTAACATTACTAACAACTCTTATAAATTTCATAAAGATCCATTAATTATTTTTTTGAGTTATTGTGCTAACAAGCATAAAATTAAAAACAGTGACAAACGAACGAACGAACAAACGGATCATTACAAAACTTTGGTCATATACTCTTTGTTATATACCTAACAACTCATGTTAATTTCATCAAAATCCATCCCAATTTTTTGAGTTATGGCTTCGAGAAAAATGAGGCAGATAAACAAACAAACAAACGGATGGACATATCTTTACCAAAAATTAATAATCTGTTCCTCCTAACATACCTGACAATCCCTGTAAATTTCATCGAAATCGGTACATAACTTTTTGAGTTATCTTGGTGACAGACAGACAAATAAACAGATAAACACGACGAAAACATAACCTCCTTGGCGGAGGTAATAAGGAACATTTGATTATTTATTTTTTTAACACAGTCCCCATCAACTACTGAAGATTTGCTCCAAAGGTGTTGAAGAGTTTTTTTTCCCGGTGAAAGAGAATTATTTGTTTTGGTGCTGAAGAAACCCCCCGACTGCAGCTCTTGAGCCATCATCGCTGACAAAAAGACGACCAGCCAAAGCTTTTTTCATTGGGGAAAAGATGGAAGTCAGAAGGGGTCAGGTCTGGAGAATAAGGTGGATTAAGAACAAGTCCGAATCCACAATCACGAATTGTTGCTGAAGCAATCACTGAGATGTGTGCTGTTGCATTGTCTTGAATCCTCTTGGGGCACTCTGTCTTAATATTATCGACATGTCACCATGAACTTATGAGCCCGTCGTTTCGTTCAGATACCGGTACTTAATGACTGCATGAAATTCTGTTTTCTCCATTTTTCACTGCATCCCAGACCCTTACTTTTTGAAAAATATGAAAGAAGTAGAATCTCAAAATTTGGCAGGAATACTTACAAAAGGTTGAAAAAATAGATGTCACCTTGCATCAACGCTTGTTATACACGATGCCCAAAACTTTTCTTACACTTCTCGTGCTGTAGACATACTCAATGCCAAAAAATGTATCATCGCTGACAGCCACTCTCAAGCGACACTCCATCACAAACTGTCACTGTCATGCTACAACTGTCCCTAATTTCCTCATTACCTTAAATTCTTAGCCCCGACATCACATCGCTCCTCCGTACACTCGACCACAAGCCTCTAAATCTATCAGTGTCAACAACAAATCCTCTGATCGACATACCGTTATCATCTCAGCCAGCTGGATTACCGTTAGTGCCGCGTTGTAGGCAACTACGCCAAACAAATTAATAACTCTTTCACTTTATCAGCTTTCCCCACACCACACCGCAGAAGAATTGCCGTGTGTCAGTTTGCTAACATCAAAATATACTGCAGGTTGTAAAGTTAAAACGAGAATTTCATTCGGGACAGTGACGTCAGCATGACATAAAATTAGTTCGTACACAGTGTTCAATGTCGACGTTTTGCATAAAATACTCATCTCGCTGTAAAGTTACTGAGCCTTATACTACCATTAAAATGTAGTATCACTCGAATCAATCACAAAGTAGCTTGCGCGGCATCTAGGAAAAGTGTAATTCTTGATACCGTTTTACTCAATATTTTGTCTTGAATATTATAGTTTCCGAATGCAATGGACTACAAGGCACCGTGAATAATACTGTTGGTAGTACTGCATTTTTGTGTTGTTTTACTTTAAATGATTAGTACGGCGGTAAAAGACAGATAAACGTAAAAACATAAGGGTTCCGTTAATCGAACATAATGATATTCTGTATTTATGCTCTATGTTGCGAGGTGCAGGTATGGCATTTGGCCACATAGTAATTGCCATAAACGACTAATTTTATACTTCTATCGATATAACGTCACTTGCTAGTTAAGTCAAACAGAGACGCAAAATACATTTGTATTGCAATAACAGTCATTCGAGATTTAAAGGAAAGAGGAACTAGATAGTCTCGTGGCGTAAGACCATCACCCGCGGAAATAGAATAATTCAACACCGTTATTTTTGATAGCCAGCTAGGTAACTCTAATTTTTTGGCATTGTACACATCGAAGTCAAAGCACCTGACTCAATACAAAAAAATATGAGCATTGCTCAACTCCTTCTGCCTCTTTTTGGGTGGTAATAAACAAAATTCAGCACCGCAATTTTTGATGGGCAGCTAATCTTAGTTTTTTGCATGGGTCACATCGGAGACAACCCACCAGCCCCCAGCAGAAAATTCTGAACATTGCTAAACTCTTTCGACCACTTTTTGGGTGGACAGACATGTATACTGTATACTATAAATATACTTCAATCTTTAACGAAAACAGCATCACCTCTCTCACTTCGATCGCGGGTGATAAATATTGTAATCAAATTTGGACTTTGAAATTGAAAAATTATTGATACATCCCGAGAACTGATCCTTCGACATTTTTGCAATTCGGTTACAAAACTCATATGTAAGTTTTCTCAGAAATCCAAACCTAACTGACACAGCAATACTAGCTTTTTTGCCGTAAAGTCAGGAAATAGATAATGTTTGAAGCAAACCTGACCAAATTTTTTATGATTACTTTGGGTTTTATAAACCTTCTATCTGACGACTCTTTCATTTGAATTCAGGGCTGACGATGGAACAAGGCTGAATCATACTGTTAATATGTATATCAATTTCAACTTTTTAATATGATATGAAATTGAAATATCACTGATTTTAAATTTGTAAGAATGTACACTTCAACCAATATAATGATTTTCTTAGTTAACAATCATTCTTTATTGCAAATAGTACTCGTAACTTCAATGGCGATACGTAAAGAAACTCTTTTTTTGATGCATTCGCTGGAAGCAAGTTGAGCTTGTTTTCTTAATTGTAACGGAATAGCTACCCAAATATTAGCTGAATCTTTTTTATATTATCTAACAATAAAGTGAATGTTTATTCCAGTCCCTGTTAAGTTATGAGATGACAAGACACGGTCTATATTCTATCTGACGCTGGTATTCTTTCGAATTTTCAATGAGTTAACTCTGTCTGCACCTGTCTTTGCTACTTCGCTACAAGCGTTTTTCATCTTAAGGAATGCAGTAAATAGGATAAAAATCCTTGTAGCAAAATAGCACAGTATAGCATGAATAGGGTTAGATGAGTAGAAGGTATCAAATTGTGGCGCTAATCGAAGGCTCGTTAGAAAAAGCAGCTTCATTGATCGAATTTTACACTGATCAAAATTACGTTGATCTGGGTTTCCAGTATAAAAATAAACATTCTACCTTCAGGTGTTTGAACTACTTGATATCTATTCACCGAAACGATAACCATTATTATTATTATCATCACTATAAAAAAGCCATTCGCTACTACTGCAACTTACCATATTCACCGGTTAGAATAATTGCTCATCTACAGTAAGCTCTGCTACCTAATGTGTCTCTTGTCTTTAAAGTATATAGCAATAGTCACTGCAGCGCTCTCATGTCTATACAGAGCCCAGCATACCTATGGTGCATCCCTCAATGTCTGATCCTCCCGGAGTCCATGCCCAAAGTTGGCCGACTTATGAGATATTTGGGACGGAGGAATCGTACAAGAGAGCTTCGGCAGCTCGTTGTGGCCTGAGATATTGCCTCTCCCACTACCTGTGACACTAACCGGAGTTGGGGGAGAAAGCAAAACTGCATGTGGTCGAGTTTGGCCACTGTACTTCTTGGCTGGAAATGTAGTTAAGGCACTGAACTGCAACCTGACAAACAATCAGCCTACTTAGATAGTTAAACTTTTTGACGAATATGATCTATCGAGCTTGCCTATGAATAATAACTGAAGGTACTTGTGTGTGCACCGATGCATTTCGGTAGATAGTGAAGTGAATGATTGTTGTTTAGAAGTTGATCGAGCTAATAGCCACATGGTCAATTCCTAAGCATATTTACTCTGTGCCAACGTTCGAGGTGACCTGGCGACAAATTGCATAAAGAATAAGCCCCAAGAAACATTACATTGCGATACAGTAACAGAGTTTTCTTGCATTTGTTTCCTATGCCTTTGCAATGGCCATGGCTCTATGGTATATAAAACTAAAATTAGTATTAAAGGAAGTTGAAAGATTCTAAAAGGACTAATTTTATTTCAAATGGGTTAGGTTTGGGCCGATGCTGACAGGGTCAGCATTTACAACTCGAACAGTAAACATAAAGTAGTTTCTCCAATTTTTTCTAGATCCGATCTATCGCTTTGATTTAACTTCAACAAAGAAAATTCCGTTGGCGTGTGCCGACCCGACAAGGGAAGAGGTGTTCCCATTCTAGATAAAAATCAGTATCATCAAAAAATGAATGCCATCGTTTCCGATACAGCCAAGTTTACCGCTTATGATTCGCACACTGATCCCTTCAAATTTACGCTTAAATTCATCGACAATATTCATAGATTTCTAAGAAAAAGTTTGTTAGACCAAGGCATCATCACTGACTCGATTTACCGTTCACTTCACAATTCAGGTGCTTCTCCTGGAATCCAAAGGTACATAAAGCCGGTGTCCTCTTATGACCAATAATTGTAGTTGCTTATAAAATCCCGTTCTATTCTATTGCTAAATTCTTCGTTCCATTACTTGAACTTTTAACTACTAATCAATTTACTTTGCGCAATTCATATGAATTTTGTGACCGTATCAAAGACCTCCAATTGCCTCCTAACGCCCACTTGTCCAGATTCGATGTCACATCTCTTTTCACAAACATCCCCGTAGACGAAACTATAGATATCATTTGCAACGAAGTTTTTGACGGCACGGACCTATTACACAACATGGACAAACCTACCTTTAGAACGTTCCTTAGTCTCGCCATTAAAGATTCCTTCTTCATGTTTGATAGTAGACTGTACAAGCAAATAGAGGGAGGTATCCATGGGGCCCCCGCTCAGTCCATCGTTAGCAAATGTCTTCCTATGCCATCATAAAATCCTTTGGCTTATCGATTGCCCAAATGACTTCAAACCGATCCACTATAATCGTTATGTAGATGACACCTTCTTGCTATTTAAGAATCAAACTGATTCTGATTTATTTCTGGTTTACTTAAATAGTAAACATACAAATATAAGTGCATTGCCGAAAACCAGTCAGATAACTCTTTAGCTTTCTTGGATGTTTTAATAACCAACCAAGACCCAATGCTTGTCACTGGGGATTACAGAAACCGACATTCTCAGGCCTCGGGACAAGTTTTTCTGTCACTGCTACAATCAATTTAAAATCGATGCAATAAAAACTTTACTATTTCGGGCATACCATTTGTCCTCCTCCTACCTTACCTTCTCAAACGAAGTTGACTTTCTTCGAACTTTTTTCAAAAATAACGGTTATCCTCATTATCCTCTGGACCACTACTGCAAATTGTTCGTAGACAAACTGTTCGTTCCGGGTATTAGCAAACCCTCCCGTAAATTAAACTTCATTCACTCGCTTCCATACTACAACAAAGCCTCTGTTAGTTCAGCAAACACATTGAAAACGTTCCTCTCTGAAGCCTACATACATATAAACTTCAAATTTTTCATTCAAAAACACATTTACCATAGGGTCCTACTTTAAATTTAAAGACAAACCTCCCACACCACTTCTGCAAAGTGCTATCTACCGTATCAAATGCAGAGGATGCACTGCCTCGTACATTGGCTTATACTTCAGCGTTCCGTGTTTTCTTACTTCAGTTATTTTTGCCAACAATAATACCTCCGGGAGTGAATGTCATCCCTGCCCCTGCCATTGTTCATTCTAATGAAAAAAAAAAAAAGTTCCCAAGGTTTTACGTAAGAAAATATGCATTAGAGTTCAATGCAAAAGTTGCTCGTGAAGTGTGCTTGCGACAGTCAGGCCTGCCCCTGTGTTGACCTATTAGCCATGTGAAACTTCCACAACTTCGTATGCTTCACACATGTGCAACCTCAACCGTGTCAGGCTGAATGACAACGAATAGGTTACACCTAAGTCTCATAGCAGCATGCCTCAAGACACATCCTAAGATGATCTTTGATCAGATGGCATAGATGATCCCCGTAGACTCTGCTTCAGCGCTAATTGGCCCGTACCCGCCAGTAACCAAGATACGAAAGCGTGATAGGAAAATGTAGGATACCAGTAGCTAATATAAAACGGAAGTATCAGCCCGTAACACTCTTGAGTGAAATGACTGCGACATGAAAAATCCCAATATAATAAAATACATGGGGATTTTGTTTGTTTCGTGTCTGCTTTGAAAGAAATAGGCGAAAAATAGACCTCGTTGCAGATTTTATAAATCGATGGCCAGGTTGCAGAAGATGGTGTTGGCTGATCCTTATCCCTTTTTCTAAAGACACTTCTCGCTTGAAACACTTCTTGAAATAAGAACAATCTTTATGCAGCTTCTGAAGTCAAATTTTATATTTTTTTTTCTCTCATGTCAAGATGTATGAATTCGGCAGACGATCAACGAAGCCCTCTGGAGGGTTACGAATTTTCACCGACAGTAGACAATTATTGCTTCTAGCTTACTGTCTTTCTTATTTTACGAAGTAATTTTCTCTTCATATTCCAAAATCCAAGCGCTTCAAATGAAGCAGATATTTGAGTAAAAAAGACGGTATCAACGGTATCATTGCTACGGAGCGCTAACATTGTATATAAGCTAACCTGATTGGCGTTGCAGTGAAGTTTATTGGAGCGTTTTACTCAAGATTTTACTTCTGCCTATACTGATATATTCGTTCGTACGAACGTTACGCTCTGAGAAATAGATGGGGAAAATTGGGGTATTTTGGATGTAATCTCGGGAGAGGAGAACAGAAGCCAAGTTCTCACTTTTCAAAGCTGCTACTGCATGAAGGTAATAGGCAGAAAATATACTGTTTGACTTGGATCATATTTTCGGGCTTCGTAATTTTCGTGCTTTGTTTGTATGATGCGCCCGGGGCCCCACAGAGAGCAACAAGCGACGCAATGCGATTTTTACTGGAGTCTTGTTGCAGCAATGCACGGGTGGCGCGAGGAATCCAAGTTTCGGCGGTGGGGACGGGGTAGACCGTGGTACCCTCCGTTACATTTTGTCATGTAACAAATTGGCCACGTGCATGGGGCCGCGGCCTAAGGGTATGCGATATGTTTGAAACACAATGCGTTTGCTCTCTGGAAGTGCCGCATGTTCCTGCTATAGGTAGTGTAATTGTAGCTCGCTCTACCAGCTTCTCAGTAATCGTATGAGATTGAAGTTTAGCAAGGCTGGGGCTATTTCTGAAAGGTTGGTATCCTCTCAAATATTTTTTGATGTAAGTAGAACAGCATGAAGTGAGTCGCAAATGTTCAGCGACTAAAAAAATATAAATAATCTCTGTCTATGCCTATTCGTTATAGGAAATCAAAGAGCTACGACTACCCTGAATTGCATCCACAAAGCGTTAATCTACGCCAAACAACGCACTACTAAGAGAAAGGAAGACTGACAGACAAACGAACGATCAGACAGACGGGTCATCACCAAAATATATTGGGCTGTCTTATGTGGCATTCCAATCAGTTCTGGTTAATTTGATGAAGAATTGCCCATAATTTTGTGCCACGTAGCCAAAAGACGAGCATACAGGTGGATTACAACAAACAAACAAACAGGTTGGCGGATTATCACCAAAACTTCATGTTTCTCGAGACATCTTTAACAGTTATTGTAAATTTCATTAAAATCCTTTCATAACGTTTTGAGTTATGCTGCTAAAAACAGATACACAAACTGCGTCACAAACATATTCTAATTGGAAGAGGTAATGAAAGAAATAAAATGGAAAAAATATAGGCAATAGGAAACCGGGGTTGCTTGACAAAAAGATAAGTTTATTATTATAAGTGGTCAAGTGTGCTCAAGTTTGTGCTTCACATTTACTGCATATCTATATCAAAATTATAATAAAAATGAATAGTCATTGATTACTGTGAAATTTCAAGAAGTTTCAACATTAAATGAGCACGAAAAAGAGATGAGACAAGAAAAAGTTCTTTCAACTAGAAAGCAAGCGCAAGTTTCAGCAAGAATCATAAAAGCTGGGCTGTATGAGAAGAGTTACGCAAATAGACGATACCTACGAGACTTGTGATAAAAAACGCACAGAAAAAAAAACCAACAAACGACAAAATTCCCTATCGCCACCGTTGTTGAGACGGATGCATGAGATGAATGTTAATTTCCATAAGAAGCAGTCAATGAAACAGCGAGGTTATGTTCTCGCATCTGAAGCACTATTGCAGTATGAAAATGTGAATGATTTTTTTACAGCCAAGTGCATCACATCCGCTGGTAAAATAAATGGGCGAACATAAAGCAACAAGTTCGAGAGGCCTCAAAACAAACAGTACATTTGCGAAGTGCAATGCGGGCCGTAATAAGAATTGGCAATAACGAAGTACAAAGAAATTGAATTTTATTCATCACTAATCCAAATTATAAAATTGAGTCTCCGTCTCCTCAAGGAAAAAGTTATGCCAGAGGCATAAATAAGGGATGCACGTTATGCCCATGAAAATGTGGAACTCAGGCAGGAAAGTGTTTCTTCACAGGATCAAAGGGAAGTTTGGAATGAAAAAGAAGAACAGAAAACTTCGCTATTAAACGAAGTATGGAAAGATACTTGTGTGTTGTAAGTAACGAACACTCTGTGTACTTGCATGGCTTCTAGCTGTTCTTGTTTAGTGACTAGAGTGACTGTACGGAAAGCTGGAGATCTTCGGTTCGAGTCCCCGACTCGACTTCTAGTATTTCTTAAATATAAGGCAGGACGAGTAAGTTCCTTTCTGAATAATACCAGGCGTTGACGGCTCAAAACCTGGATTTCTATATGCAGATATACAGTAGCGGGACCACAATATGAGAAAGGGGAACATCGCTGACAAAAATTAATTGATTACTTAGAAAGTGAAGAATGTATAGTTATGAAATTTTCATCAAACAAACATTAGGTCATAATACATAGGCGAATTATAAAAACAGGATTTTACATAATAGTCTTCCTAAAAAAATTAATATGAAAAATATGAAAGTATTCAAACCTGGCCAAAATTTAAGGAACAATATTAAAAAAAATTGCTTAATTCATTTTAAAATACTCAATAAAGCGTCACGAAATTAAAGACAGCATCATTGGAACTTGTTTCAAGCAATATGGTGACTTCAACACTCGCTTACAGAAAAAACTCATTATTGGCATTATGACCAAATATTTACTCGGAGGAAAGTTTATGGCGATTTACTCATTACTTTCTAAGTAATGAATTGATTTATTTCGGCGTTACTTCCGTTCGTCATATTATGGCTTTTATTGTACCTATGTATAGTTTAGGGGAAGTCTTTCTTTGAAACAGGTTTGGTTGAAAATTACTCCAAACTATTTTCTTCGTTCAAATATTTTTATTAACAACAACAGAGGACAATCGACGAAACTTTTTGCTATCAGCGACCGCAGAATACATTCCTGGATACGTATACGATACTGTGAAAATATACAAGCTAGAAATCCTCTGTAGCCGATCATCTCATATGCCGGAGCTCCAACATATAGAACAGCCAAGCAAATCTACCAGCAACTTTCTCCGCATCTACCCCGCAAATATACCATCAATTCCACATACAACTTTCTACAGACGCTACAAGCAACTTAACCGGCAGGTATCAGGGATCAACATCATCTTCAGTGATGTATACTCGAGCAACGGACTCCCACCGTTGCCTTTCAAACAGAAACTTCTGGAAATACTGCACACCCCTGCACCACCAAGTACACTGAACTTATTATGTACAAGAAGATGGCGCCGCCATTCTATCCCCTTCGGAGTGATATTCACCAATTTCTACATGAGTCACATCGAGAATAAAGTAATAGCCTCCAATGAGACCTTGCGACCAAAACTATACCGCCGATATGTTGACGGTTGTTTCCTATCCATTGATATCTGACAACAACTGAATGGTTTGACCCGCCCCGTCAGCTCTCAATATTCTTAATTTCGCGCAAGAGCTCTACGCCAATAATAAAATCGACTTCGTCGTCACGATCGACACAAACACACGTAACTTCACAACCTCCCTATATCAGAAGCCTACCGACGCTGGAATTTATCTCAATGCAAACAGCGAATGTCGTTAACGCTACGAAGACGGGGCAATAATTAAGGGCGCTGATACGCAGATGCTTCAATATTAAATTTTCATCTTCCTGGCTTCTATTTCACAGTGCATTTCAATCACTGAAACAAACTCTCGTTAACAGTGGGTACTCAAAAAGAAAACTCAACCAGATCATTAAGATCAGCAGGGAGGCCGAACTCAAACTATTGGTTTACTACCTGAACCCCACCATCCGCCCGCTCGTACTGAACACACCAGTGCCTCAAAAGTTCTGCTAATCAAACCAATGTCGTGTACGGGTACACATATCGTACCGGGGACTGCGAACTCCAGAACTGCTTGTACATAGGCATGACTACCAGAACTCTATCCAGGACACTTACGCTTTATCTTTACAACGGAGGAACCAAGACGCACACACGGCAGCAGCACAATATGGCCATAACCCGAGATATGTTAGTATCATGTCCAACAATACTTCACCTCAGCCGTGATTGTTATTAATTAAAACTATTACAAACATTATCCATCAAAACAAAAAGACCAAGCCAAAGCCCGTACTGGTGATGGCAGGGTCTGGGGCGCGTAGATAGCTGGCCGCTCTCGTTGTTATCACGACTGTCGATTTGTTTTTTTGTAATTTTGGATGATTCCCTTTGCTTATGGTGTATGTTTATTTATTATTCTTTGCGTTCCTGATAACTAGATATCCGGACGTGGAAGAGAACCCCGGTCCTCGTGGTTTTGGGTCTCGCTCCTGCCGGATCTTGTGCACTAATGTTCGGGGATTATATGGTAATTTGGCTGAACTAGC
>LQNS02277718.1:18970872-18987317 GCA_001587735.2 Parhyale hawaiensis
TTGACACGTCGCTGCTTTAATTGCTTTGTCCTCCCTCTTCTGGAGTACTGCTCTGTAGTCTGGGGTTCTGCTGCCGATTGCCATCTGTGTTTGCTTGACAAAGTAGTTCGTCGGCGTGCGTTCATGCTGGGTGGTGTTGTGCCCTGTGATCTGGCGCATTGTCGCAGAGTTGGTGGAGTCTGTTTTTTGTATAAAATCTATAACTGACCCAGTCATCCACTATCTGAGTTTCTTCCAGATTCATTTGCTCGGGTGAGGTATACTCGGCGGACTGGTGCTCTTCATGAGTTTGCCTTGGAACCGTTACGATGCCGTACAGGCCAGTATTCGCGTTCGTTTTTTCCATCGTGTGTTGATGTTTGGAATGGTCTTGATGGCTCTGTCTTTGCTGGTGCTGGTATTGGCAGCTTTAAACGATCTGTACACAGAGCTATTCTGTGATCTCGGATCCCATTTTTTCATTCTTTTGTTTTCTCCACCCGCTGGGCTGGTTGCGTGGGGGTTTGTTAACCTCATGGAGTTTCTCTGTTCCTACGTCGCCAGCCTGGTGTGATTTAATATTAATAATAATAAGCGTAATTGCTCCAACAACTGGATCCTGCCGTACTCTCAAGCTTCATGGAAAGCCCGGAAACTAGCGCCCAGTAAACTGTGAATGGCCATGCGCACGCCAGCAGCAGTCATTCAGCTGCCAGCCCCGACAGATGGGTAAGCGTAGAAGCCTATGAGCAGAAGTAACGAAATTTTCTTCATTACTGCACGCCTTTCTTCATATGCACTCGCACTTCTCCCTCGATTTGCACATCTCACCAACCTCAAGATGACCATTAGAAATGATCGAAACGCATAGCGACAACATCGACCTCAACGCACTCAACCTTTGCCAATGCATCCACAGAACTAAACAGTCTACCTTTTCATAAATTGATCTGCTAGAAAAAGATGATAAAGATAATTTAAAGAAGAAACAAAGCGTTATTTTTAACCCAACATACAGTACATATATACAGGTGACTGTCGATTCTTTCGAGAGATGCGGACAGGATGAAATCGTCATACTCGAAATACGTTCGTGAAAGTTGAGATCAGGTCACAATAGTCTACAAAGAAATTTGTATTTCAAGCATGGAATATATTAAGTTAGCTGGAAGAACTTTTTGGTTATTTCATAATAATGTAAAGGAAATGTTTACAAAATCATTTGATAACATGTTTATTAATTACTCAAGAAGATGGTGTTATAAAATAAACAATGCTCAATACTACATTTTTTCATGGAAAACGTTAATAATACGGGACGGAGGACAAATCATAATATTCGAGAATAGCGGACACATTTTTTAAAATTTGAAATAGGTCCACAAAATTACGTTTGTAAACTTAGTGAATCGTAAAAGTCGAGACGCGTAAAAGTCAAGAGTTACATGTATTTATAACCAGTATGATACGTTCTACACTATTTGTTGCATATTTGTTTAGCGTATACTAGAGTACACAGTAATTAAAAGTGATGGCGAAGAATATGATGCTTCAGATTTGAGATGGTGATTTGGTTGGGGGGGGGGGGGGGGTAAAGCACAGTAGTCCAATTTGTGATAAGAAAACTGAGCGCCGCTAACTTCAATTCTGCTACACAATTTTTCCTGACGTCCGGCAACACGCATCGTAATTTTTCCTTCAAAGTACGCATCCGAGTAACACAAGAACCGTCAACTACAATGGGACAAATTACACCCGATTCTACAAAGCAGTATTAACGTTACAAAATAGTGAAAACATATGCGACAGAATCTCGTGCTGCAGCCACTTTTCTTTGAGGAAATCGGAAAGCTCAGAAGCACGCATGTAGCCTAGATTTATTATTATTAAATTACACTAGACTGGTAACGTGGAAACGGAGAAACTCAATGAGGTTGACAAACCCCCACGCAACCAGCTCAGCGAGCAAAGAATAAAGAAATAGAACATCCGAGATCATAGAATAGCTCTGTGTACAGATCGTTTAAAGCTGCCAATACCCGCACCGGCAAACACAGAGCCATCTACACCAAGAAGACCAAGACCATCAAGATTTATTGAAGTAGTCTTTGCCCTACCCTAATCACAGTTAGTAATATTAAATAAAGCAACATAAGCCTAAATTATGGACGAGACGCTATAGCTATCTACTTGGCATCTTCCACTGACCACAATTGCCTCTTCTTAGTCTTCTACTACTGAAATACAAAATTCGTCATCGACCGACTCCCTCATCTGCTGCCTACAACCATGATCACCTGAGCGCAGCGTGTGCTGGTGAAATTTACAAACCCAATAAGATACTCTGCGCTCCGGATCATAAAAAGCCACCAGGGAGCGTCTTGTGCGAGACTGATACCTCAACAGAATATTTTTCATTATGAGTTAATGTAAATTAGTTTCAACAGTGCTTACTTTTTTCAAAGAATAATGTTTATACACCGATAAACGGAACAAGAGAAACATGACAGCTTTCTGCAATATACTAGACGCACGTTAACGCGATCTGTCCTTCGAAAGGCCGAAATATATTGCAAATAATAGATATCTTGGGCTGGTGCGTTTTGAGGCTACAGTCAGTGATGGGCAGTATTTAAGTACAAATGTATTTAAATATGCATTTAAATACATTTGGTTATTTGAAAATGTACCCTCCAATACTTTTGAAATAGTGTAATTAAATACTATAATAATTACATTTTTGTGTATTTAAATACAGTGCATTAAAATACTCGAAGTTGAAATATTTTAAATACGTATTATATTACTGTATCTATTTCAGATGCACGTTATGCCTTTAATACGTTTCATCTTGCTTCTGAATTTTTTTCTATTTTTACGCTTACCCGCAGCTCTTGCTATGTATTTATTGACTTGTAGTTGCAATAGATAGGGTTCGTGATTACCCGTTGCAAACACTGCTTTTCCTCAGTACATACAATGCATAAATGGTAGGCTAAACAAATGTTTGAAATATTATACAAGTAGACGCATTGCTTTAGAATTATACTCCCGTCCTGCACGTGGCGTAAGACGAGACTAACGCAGGGTCGATTCCAAGCGACTAAACTTCTATCCCTTCTCATTGGCCACCGGCTGCTGCAACTGGCAGGCGTATGAGCCTGAGAAGGTGGATTATGGGAACCCGCATGCGAGGAAATGCGTATGGAAGGCGGATGAGCTCCATGGAGCCAACGGCAACCAGAAAGGAGATCACCTGGCTGTTGCTATAGCCGTGTGTCCGGCATTCCAAAGTCAGCTCCTCTCTCTGCCTCTCGATAGCACAATCGAGACTTTTTCTCATTTCTTCCCCTCTTCTTCTTGCTTGTACCTTCTCCTCTTTTCTCCTCTTCTGCGCTAGTCCCGTGTTGTGAGCGACAGAGCCATGGGAGGTTGGTGAGGCACCCACATGTCCACCGTGACTGTCGTCCCCCATAATCTGGCTAACCTGGGTGTTCTGTTAGCCTTACTCGGTACGCAGCTCTGCCGAGTGAACCGTCTATGAGATTTGTTTCTTCCACTTTGTACATTTCTGTATATTTCTGTACATTCCTGTATATATCTATATTTTTCTGTAAATTTCTGTATGCATTTCTGTTTGCATCTTCCTGTCTCTCTTGCTCTGTAGTGAAGTGGAGAGTAACCCGGGACCGGGTCAGGCTCGGGGGTGCCGTGTCTTTTATTGTAATACCAGAGGACTGCATGCAAGCCTCGCGGAGCTTGGCTTTGTGTCCTGTTAGCGTTGACGTCGTGTGCTGTTCTGAGACGTTGGTCTCAAGTTGGAGGCAGGACGCGGACCTTGCTTTGGCCAGTTTTCAGTCCCCTTTTCGCAGGCTATAGGGAACGGGGCCTGGATTCCACGTCATGGCCGTCTATGTCCGAAAGGGTTTCTGTGCGTACTGCCAGTCAGTCCATGAATGTGCCTGTCCTGAGATCATAGTTGTGAGGGTGTGTAGCCATCGGAATAATTTTTATTTATTCTCCTTATAATGGAGCCCCACAACTGATGATTCTCTATATGACTGTCTGCTGATGGCGATGGCCTCGATCCAGAGTGCGGGTCCTAAGTCAGCGTATATTTTAGTGGGCGATGTTAATGCAAGCAACAGGGAGTGGTTGCGATCTGTGTGGCCGACTGATGGTCATGGTGTGGCTGCGTTGGACTTTTGCACCATATCTAGTTGTGACTGACCAATGTTGATTGTATGGCCGAGGCTAAGCATGTTTATGAGTGGGCACAGCATAGTCAGAGGCAGCGCTCCAGGAAGTCATTGTTGAGAAATGACCATCGACATCGTTGGTTGAGTGAGCTAAAGAGTTCAGTTTTGGGGGCTGAACCTTCGTTGCCGCCCCATGTTGGTCCCGGTGGGGTATCATAGCTGATCCCTTGGCTAGGGCGGAGCTCTTGTCGCTGACTGTGACGGAAAGCAGAGCAAAGACGTGTTGTCATTACCTCATGGATGTCACCTTGAACCTCGTTTAACTTCTTTGGCGTTCAGATCTGCTACAATCAAGGTGCTGCTTCAGGGCCTTAATCATGATGGAGGTGTGGACCCGGTGGGCATGTTTCCTCTGTTTTATTAGCAGCTTGCTGGCGTTCTTGCCCCTAAGCTAGCAGTGATCTTCCGGCGCCTGATACGGCTAGGAAATTGTCCCCGTTGTTGGCGTACTGGGAATATTACTCCTATTCCCAAGGGTCCAGTATCTCCCCATGTAGCTACGACCGACCCATTACGCTGACGCCTATTTTGTCGAAGGTATTCGCGAAATTGGTAGCTAATAAGCTTGGCCGTTTTGCTGAGGTTACGGATATGCTGCCTGCCGGTCACTTTGTGTACATAACTGGTTTAGGTTGTTGTGACGCATTGTTGTCGGTGCCACACCATATACAGTCTGCGCTGGATTGTGGGTCTGTGGCACTCCTTGTACAGTTGGAACTCTAGCGCGGCGTTTGACAGGGTCAACCACAAGGGTTTATTTTACAAGCTTGAGTCTTATGCTGTGGGTGGTAGGGTTCTCTCAATCATTCGCGATTTTGTTTCTGACCATACGCAGAGTGTGTCTGTTGACTGCGTTTGAAGCGCCCCAGTCGCGGTAGAGTCTGGTGTCCCTCAGGGCAGCGCACTTGGCTCACTGTTGTTCGTTCTGAATACAAGCGATATGTTCTCTTCGCTGGAAAACACAATGATCAACTATGCCCACGATTCCACTCTGATGGCAGTGATACCTACCCCACGCATGCGTATTGCTATCGCCCAGTCTCTGAATAAGGCTTCATCACGCATAAGTCCATGGTGCTCGGCTTGGAGTATGAAGCTGAATGCCAGTAAGACCAAATCGATGATTATCAGTCTCCATCGGACACTTCTACCGCAGCATCCACATCTGGAGATAGATGACACTCTACTTCAGGAGTTTAGCTCCTTGGAGATTCTTGGTGTTGTCTTTTATGAAAAGCTTGAGAGAAACAGACGCCTTGATGAGAAGCTTGAGAAACTTCAAACAGACGCTTTCGCTTTCCCTCTCTGACAGGCGTTACATGTGTTAGAACTAATCTAATCAGGGCTGCAATCTCCACTTTACGGAGCAAGACTAAGTTTTCGAAAGTTTCATTTAAAATCAGTCAAGAGTTAATGTCTTGAAACTCGATCGAAAGGGTAAAGCCAACTTGTTTGAATTTCTTGACAAGTTTATCCTATTGAGCTTAAATTCGCTGCCCAATCGATGGTTCATTTGCCCAACTTCTGCGGACAGGTAACAGTTAGTGTAAAGTCAACTTGACCGCACAACCAACATGGACGCCCACACGCACTACTTCTCGCCATCTAGGTCTAGTTTTTTTTTTTTTTGCCATGGGTTAGATCTAAGTCAACCCCCAAAACTCCCTACAAAAAAATATGAACATTGCTCAACTCCTTCGACCACTTCTTGGGTGCTCTGCTCCAGCGTTTCGCTGGAGAACAGCGAAATGCGCGTCGTGGGTACCGAAATTTCTTCAACTGGTTCTTTTCGAGTTCTACAATTAATTATGCCATTTTAAGAAAGTAATATATATACAAGTGTACTTAAGTTATCAACGAAAACAGTATCACCTCTCTCGCTTCGTTCGTGGGTGATGATAAATTCTCTAGTACAGCAATAGCAGGTACCAAATTGGAAGCGCTCGTCTCTGAATTTTGTTTTCTATGTTTTCTACGGGATTAATTACGACTTTTGCAGGATGTACCTATGTCACATATTGTACTAGCGTATCAATATTCATTTCGTGAACACTAAAAATATGCCTGAATTAGTACATTTTGATGCTTAAACAGGAAAAAACGGAATACATTTACCAAATTATTTAAATACTTTCAAATATTTTACTATTTAAACACATTTTGAAAATGTATTTAGTATTAAAATACTTTAATGTATTTAGTGCCCATCGCTGGCTACAGTCAATGTTTTTATCAGGATACAGGGCATGAATTTCCAGGTCTTTTTCTTGTTCACTTCTTAGAAAACTATTTATGCTTCACTACTTGTCTAACTACCCGTTACGGAGCAGGCTGGTGCAATTACTATAAGCCTCACCGCAGGCTACATCACACCTAGTGGCCCACTGTAAATCACAGAATGGTGCACTGGTGCTGATGGCGCTTCAAACTGTTTTCTAGTTAGCAAGCAGTCTATGGACTTCAGAAAATAAGTATTTTATTCTTCTTGGGACGTAAGGAACGTATTTATCAGCGAGAAACATAGTTCATTTACATCAACAGTGGGCGATTATTGTTATCGAATCGTAGCAGACCAAATTAACTTTTAAAGAAATAGCAACAAGTGTATTGTCTACAACTTCTGGGGGGCGGGCGAATTTGAGTTCTTGCTGTTTAATGCATATCTTGCATCCCCGCGATTTTGTTCTCTCTTTGACGTCCCTGTTTCGGTAAAAAAAATAATCATTGAAATTTACTCAACAGGCCTTAGGATTCATTTAGTAAGAATAGTCCGTAACTGTGGCGCAGTTTATGGTTTTAGAATAACCAACAACATTCCACTGGACCAGAAGGAGGACTCTGGACATTCATTAACTGCGTGGCCGTTTGTTACCATTGAAACTTCTTCTATTCCCTGAAAATTTCCCTAGCAATGAAATGTTGCTGGTAGTTTCGTGAGAGTGTGACCACATCTTACTATATCCATATTAGTATCTAGCTTGAGCCCTCGCGTAACAATATAGTAAAGATACATGTTTGACGCTCCACATATGCGAGTGCACTTTCGATAATAATATGCACACACTTGGTTAACTCACGCTGCGTGAGTCAAACTGGAGTACGATGAAAATATTAGCAATATAAAGCCTAGTGAAGCTCACATCCTCAAGATAATGCGGTTCCTCAGAATAAGACCAGACTCAGTGTCACATTTCCAGCCTCAATTTGTCCCCTGCAGGGCCTAGAGCCAGCAAGTCGCTCCGTGGCGTCTCACATCGCACTCTTGAGCTCGGCAGCGAACACTTGAATAAGGAATGAAGGGCTAAAGCTCGAATAAAATTACCATAAATCCCGCAGCGTAGTAGTTCTCCGCAGTGCATCTTTTTGTACTGTGCCAGGAATATTGGTACTATGATCTGGTGCAAGCGGGTAGGTCTACTGGAAAGAAAATACGGAACCGTAGACTGCACTATGCACGACGGCAATTCGAAATCATGCATACTAGGGCTGGTTGGAGAAAGAATATTCTTTTTTTAGAGGAGCACTGAAACCTCACATAAAAAGCAAACTGTTAATAACGAAGGCGGATTGTGTATTTATCACCGAGACGTAGAAATTATTCACCATACTAATAAATACTGAGCTCTGTGTCCAGGATAGTTGATAATGTCATATAGATCGGGAGTTTTTGCTCAAGCGAAAAGTTGTTCTGTTGCAGGAAGAACCCCCCCCCCCCCCAAAAAAAGATATATATATATTTCCCGCTAAGAAATACTCGTGTTCTCTACAAACTTGCTCACCACTGAAGACTATCTTACCATTTGTTCCGTTGATTTTATAGTCCATTAGAGTATCAGCTTGAATTCAGAGCCGCTGAAGTTTGGATGAAGGAAAACTCAAAACAGAGTACAAATCACGGTGCATGGGAATGCTAAGAGAAGCTGTTTGTATCTTTATTGATTGAATTTCAACGTCGGGGAAGCAAAAACTGCATTCAGACAAACGTTTTGCCATCATCTACAACCTGGTCTATTTTTTACATGTCAGTTTTCAATGGAGCACACACGACGACCACAGCCTCCGACCTGGCCAGATTTACGCCTATCTGTTTTCTTAAAGCGTGACAGAAAATTGGCAGGTTAACAAAGAAAATAGATAGACAAATGAATAAATAAATACACATCAGTCTTGTAGATTCGGCATGTCAACTAAGGTAAAAAAAGAAGGATTGTGCTGCTCAGCTGAAGTAAAACTCAGAACACTCAACCAATTGGATAATTTGAATTGGCCGTTGTAGGCATCATACATTTGACGGCACGATTACTTTGGCATTTATCATAAGAACATATTTGATCCTTTATACCAGTTTAATTAAACTCGTAACTTTTGATATCAAAGGTATCAATAACACGTGTTATGGCGGTACACAACATAGTGTGTACCATATGCCCAACATTATCTGATCGTCCAATCTTCCCACACGAGATAAATGTTAATTCAGTAAGTTTTGTAAAAAAAAATTTCTCGCGAATAAAGGGACCTCAAACAAACAAGGAAAAACTGTTCCTGGTGACGGTACTTATGCATTTATTAGCTCGAAACACAAATTTACCATCGTAGGCTATCGATGGTGGCCGTCATTTACCTACCTAGGTAGCCATGTTAATTTTTAAATCAGTTTGGTTTCTTACATAAGATTCAATGATCGTCGTTAAAGCTTTAAATTTAAATTTATAGTTAAAGCTCTAAATTTCTTCAAGTCATTATAACTCGAAAACTAAGGAGTTTTGGTCATTTCATCATTCATGAAAATCGATTTATTTTGAGTTTTTCTACTTATGGTTTAGCATTTTCCGCCTACAAAAATACCCTGTATAATGCATTCATTTGCACTATGGATGAACGTTGAATGCTGTATTCATGTTGTGTTATCATCTAAAAATGATATAAATGCATAGTTTTCATATTTCTATCTGTAAATTACTAAATTGCATAAATTTTTATTTTATTATTTGAGTACTCACGCACCATTGGGATCAAAACAGATTTCAGAAAGCTTTTATTTGTGGGCTGATTGGTCTGATATTCGCACAGTATATGTAATTTTGAAAAAAGAAACTTATTTTACTCAAGTAACTTTTTCTATTTAGGGCTTGGTTTTCGAGAAAATGGAGAAATCAGGTTCTTTTTCTAAATTATAGAAGGCTATGAGTTTATATGCTAGAACGAAAACAAATACAGTTTTGGAATCCTTGTCACAATCCTAACAAAGAAACAGAGCTGGATTTCCCATTTTCCTTTAAGTTTTCATTTGATTAGCAATTTTTGATCACTAACTAACTAAAAAAATGTAAAAGTTTCGGTTTTGAACTGTGATAAATAGAAATTGAGGGTAAATATTGAAAATATCTCTCTATTAGTTTGGCACGAATCGTTCAAGGATTCTAAAACCGTTTTTTTTCTAGCCCAGGCTATCAAAAATGATGGCGTTGAATTTGTAGCTTCACCCAGAAAGAGGCAGGAGTTGAACCATCATCACAATCTTTTTGAGGTAGTCAGGTGGGTTGACTGAGATGTGATAAACGCCAAAACTCTATAGTAAGCTGGACATAAAAGAAAAAAAAATGACGGTTGTGAATTTGTTCCAACCCCCCCCCCCCTCTCCCGCGGGTGATAGTCTCGCGTCACGAGGCATTCTAATTTACGCATGTTTTTACGTAAAATTCCTTCATTTCCAGGCCTTAATTCCCTTCATTTTAACATTTGGTCCGTATTGGCGGTCAAGACCTCAACTTCCCATCACAAACATGTAGAGGCTGTGAAGGCAACACTCTCGAAGGAATGGGCAAAAATTCCCCGAGCTATCATTCATGACTTTTGCAACAGGTTCTTTGCAGTAGGTTAACGATGCCGCCGAAGGGCTTATGGAATAAATTATAGATATCCGGAAAGAACAATAGTTAAGCAACATTTTACTCTAGTTTGATTGGTGTATTTCGATTTACTTAATAAAAATATTCTAACGATAAATTTTCAATACCCTGCACGGTGGACACAAGTACAATACCTCTCTTGCTAACCGCGTTTCAAACATTTAATGCTGGGTACATCTCAATAAAAAGAATTATTGTCGGTGCATAGCTTAAGTTTACTACTTTTACCCAGCTAAACGAAGTTAAACGAAAGTGCAACCGACTTGAGTCCTATTTACTTAAGGCCACAAACATAAGTTAAACATCTCTAATCTTTCTAGAGTCAGTAACAATCAAATTTCAATAAACTTTGTTACGAACTACTATGCATATTTACGATAATAATTCAAACTCCACATAAAAATATATGAAACAACGCTAGATAAAACAAGATATAAATAGGTTTCTCGCATTCAGCCATAGCATTACTGGATATAAGCTCACTACATTATCGGTTACAAGTACAGTAGGTAACATGAAATCCAAATGCGGGCAACGCGGAACAAAACGGTCCACCCTCTCAGCAGCTGCCTGACAGCCGTCTTTGGTAAGCTCCAAGTCCTAATAAGCTTCTTTATGTTCGCTCTCACGGTCAACAATCACGGCCCTGGGCCGACTCTGGCTAGCAGCTGATGAGATACAAGGCGGTCATAGATCATGCCTGCGTCCAGTGAGAGGCGACTGTAATGGCAGGATGCAACATGCAGCAGCAGCAGCAGCGCTAGCTCTCAGATATGCAAGCGACTTGTGCCGCGATATAAATCAACATACAAAATCCTGAAAGACATTAAAGCAGCAACAATTCAAATTTTTTTCGTAGATATACTGATACAATTAAAATTCGTGAATGAAATAATTGTGATGGCCGTCCAACATGCGTTCACTCTAACCAAAATTTTAAATATTTTCTGCTGAAGGCATTAAAACTCTACTTTCAGCCTGTGATATACAGGTAAAGAATGTGGTGTAAACAGATGCAGTCCTTATAGCCATGGAACATATAGTGTAATTTATATTGTTCATGAATCTGCAAGATCTTCTCAGTACAAGCAACCTTATGTTTTCTTCCGTTTACTAAATACATTTTTGCAGCACGTTATTTCTAATAAGTAGATATCTCTACCTACTCCAGGTAAGAAACATGGTGAAGGGTATAGGGAAGTGGTTAGTAAATTCAGCAAACCAGATGCCGCGCAGCAAGAATATGACATCCACACCAATCAAACTAAGTGTGCATAATTATTATATACCTTACGTTCCATATGAGTCACTTAATGACCGTAATTATTCCATAAATAGAGAGTACAGAACGGTTCTTTTATGATCAGTGGTTTTTTTTACACAGTCGCCGGATACAAATTGCAAGTACGTCCAAGTAGGTGCTGTAATTTCCTGCATGCTAGAAATATTGTTGTGCAGAAGTTGAGAGAAAACTGTGTTTGGAATCCATCTCACCTGGCGCTACCGGCACTACAAGACGCAAGGAATTGTGCGTAGTCAGCAATTATACACAACAGAAACTCTGATCAACGTTCTTGTTTAATGCAGCATCTGGTCTGTGTACCGCAGCGGGCTCACTAACCTTTGCCAGAAATGAGGACGGTCGGTAGGGGGCGCAGATCTGTCCCATAGAGCCTTCCGTTGCTGCTCTATAAACAATTATCAGGGTCACCGTAGAAGATAAAACCGTAATTTAGCTTCAGGACAACTCCGCTGCGGCCCCAAATGTTGCTAGGGTGGCGACATAGCTCTAGACGATCTGTGGTCGACTGTAGCCGTACACTCATCTTGAATCAGTTGGCCTATATCTGCAGCAGAAACCAGTACGTGGGTTTTCCATGGAGTTGGAGTGCGGTCAAGTTGATAATACTAGCTAAGAGTGACACTCTAGTTGAATTTTGTTGCAAGAAGGCATGCACTTCTGGAGTGCCAGCCGCTGGCAGAAACATTGGCGCTTGCTCGTTCAGTTCGTTTCATCAGGAGATCAAGGCGGTGTCAGTTATAGTTACGCGTTACAGAATCTCTCTGAAGTGAAACAGTCTGAGACATGAGAAAATCACTTCGAAATAATTAATTCCAAGAGCTGGGACTGTTCGTTACCTAGAAGCAAATTAATAGTTGAATGACAATTATCCATATTCCATTGTCACTGAATGTGGCTTTTCCCGAGCACGGAACTACAGCGGGAGGATTAAGACAGCTTAAGGAAATTGGGACGCGTCTTCTGGTAAGCTTGTTAAATTCTTTTTCTAATGATGCCGCTATCAAGTGCGGTAGTCTTCTTTAGGGATTGAAGAATATTAATTTCAGCTTATTTTTGAATTGCATGAATAGGAGTAGCAGACATTTATTCATCTGAACGCGTCGTAAATTATGTAACAGGAAGTACGGCAGTTTTAAAATTTCAGCGCGTTTGCTGTCCGTGTGGAGAGCGCTAGGTTCGGTGTGTTCTGATGAAGAGGGAAAAACACATGTTTCTGGTTCATAGTTGGCTCAAAGTACGTGAATATTTGTGAAGTAATATTATTCCAAATACCAAGGACGTTGCTGTCATGAGCTGAACTGTGACATGCACCATAGGCACTTGTTATTCCTCATTTTGGACAGGAGTCGTGCCCTTCGTTCACCAATTGATAACGCTGACAGCGAATTTTACGTGGACTTTTTTCAAAAATCCCTTCGGAGAAGGTAGTAAGTTCGACAGGGAAGCGTAAATGTTGCGATTGCTCAATTACCTATGACTGTCATCTACGCTTTAGACAACTTGCAATGCTGATAGATAGAAAAAGTTTTACGTTGGGGATCAAAATTATTAGAGGTGAACATTAAGAATTGGCATTACAGTTGTAGATGGGAGTCGATACAATTGCCTTGGTTTAGTTATTATTACTATAAGAAACTCTGCAATACCTTCTGCGATATTGCATGTAACCACTCTTTGACTCTCCGATAATATATATTTTCATGGATATCCTATGAATATGGAAGAAATATCGGTATACAGAGATATTAACGGTAATGGACGAGCATCATATAACGAAACAGGTTAGCGCACGCGGAGTGACCAGGCTGTCGCACACTCCGTGATTAATTGTGGCGTTACGTTTACATGGTCGTTGCCTGTACGTTGATAAGTAGCTATTTTCCAAAGTTTCTTCATTACTCTATTTGCTTCGTCAGGATGCCCTACAATCTTTATGGTTGCTCAAAAAGACGTATCAAAATATCTGGGAAATTCCTCAGGTTTCCGAAGGCTAGAATTTGAAAGAGCGTTGCCCTAAGGTTTATAAAAGAGTAACTGAATTCTACCCGGCAATTGCTCGCATGTATTAGAAGCACTTTTTGGAGTCAAGTTCATTGTCTTCAAAATGCAATAAATCAAGCGAGTTTCATCCAAAGTATGTAATTTGGCATTCTGAAGCTAGAACGATATGTTCAAGTACGTTACTGTTTTCGATTTTTTTCTTGTCGTTTACCTATGACCTATGTGTCTTCACTAACTTCAAACCGCTGCATGAAATAGTGGATCAGAACACGTATAATTAAACGCCGAGGATTTTTTTTAAAACAAGCTTTGCATAGAAAACGTCAATACATCAGAGAAACAACCTCCTTTTCTTCTGGAGCTTTTTTAAGCCAAAAGTTTATACATGATACATGATGCTGGATAAAAAAAAAATAAGCCACTGTAGCGCTGGTGCGGTCCAGCTGTATCACAGTTTACGAAAGTTTTGTGTCCCACTCGTGTTAACTACAGGAAAAGAAAATAGCTTAAGCAGTTCCGCACTTCTAAATTATTTCAGGGAACGATGCCACTGAAATAGGTGAATGATAAGTCCCTATTCATTTATTCACTTAGGCTTCACTTTTCAAGGTTAAGAGCCTAGGACTGGTTCTCTTACTGACAGCACAGCTTAGGTTCACGTTAAAAAAAAGAAAGAAAAAGGAGCTGCCGAGTCCATGCTTGTTTGGGGAAAACAACGTAAATAGTAATAAAATACTACGAACATGTTACATCACACAGACCATTCTAGAACTAACTTTGGCATTCACATCTTAATTAGCAGACAACAATAATTACTCCCCGACTTTCCTACGATTGAATGGCTACGCTACGTCACCGCACCATCGTACGTCCGTTGCGGTCGGCAGTGAGCTAACCTGTTCCGTATTATCTTCCTTGGCTGCCATTTGCAGCCACCTGCGGTTCTGTCCAACATCAAAATATGGCCGGAAGCAGCAAACTGAAGTTTTTTTTTTTTCATTTTACTCCATACCAGAAAAAGAACGACAATAGTATACATAATACTTTATTTATTAATAATCGAGCATTACGCACAGTAGTTTATAAGAACACATCCAAAAATTGAAGGACTAATAGCAAAAGCTCAGCAACTCTCACAAGCAGAAAAAAAAACTTTAATTTTGTCGTAAAATTATTGTAGAGACTTCCACGCTCGTTAAATTAGCACTACAGTTCTTACCTGCATCTTTTCCCTCAATTGGGAATTTCACTGACTACGAGAGCAATTTGAGTCGCCAATGGAGTCAGTCATTCAGTCATGCGGTTGACAAAAACTGTCACTATTTCTCGCCCCAACTCTGACTCACATTTACCTCATTTTTCGCAATCAGTAAACTGGCCGTGAAACTTGGTCCTGCTCACAGCAAACGGTAATGATGGAGGAATAGAGGCGACGGTCTTGTAGTCAGGCACAGAACTCTGGTAAGGAAATAGATCCAGCTTGAGAGAATAACAGAATTATATAATCAATTTTATATCTGTACCTTTACGTCTGAGTCAAGGTAGCTCTGCTCAGAAGAAGGTTTCATGTGCTTTGTTTTTTGTTATTATGCACGAAATATTTATAGTTACAGGCAGGTTTTTTCACCAAGTTCGATACGCTTTGCCGTGGTAGATCATGAAAGGCATAATACTAGAACTGCCTGCTCTCTCTCTCTCTCTCTTTCCGCTTGGGCTGTTTTTGGTAGTGACTCTTTCAGCGTGGCAAGACTGACTCACTTTAATGAAGGAAATGATTTCATACTCTCCTTTAAACTTTATAGTTTGTATTGCGGCAATATATAATGGTATTTGACCCTAATTACGTTTTAAAAATTTTACAACTATAAATGAAAACAAGAAACACATGTCTACTTTTTTTTTTAATAAACAGTCGAATTGCTAAACACCAGTGCCAAATTTATCGAAAATATCATTTTACTAATTAGGCTATGATAACAAATTAAACCAGAAGTCAAAGTATAATAATGGTAAACCTGTCGAGGTACCTCCGTATCAGATATTTAATTTTTTGGATGAACGCTAAGTACAAGCTTCAAAAACTTCATATAAAATTTGAAAATTCATAAAACAAACTCACATTGACTACTATGAGAGAATAACATTACTTCAGTTATCGAAATTGTTTCAGACCAAAGTATATACTGTAATCCATGCCATCTCAAGTCAGGACTATTCCTCACAGTAAGTGTTTGAAAGTTTTCCATGAGTTCACGAGAGTCAATCGCCTCAGCCTGTAGCCGCGAAGAAGAAAATAGTGTTGTTACTTGGTTAGTGTAAGTTGGGGCAAACCTGTATTTTTTACAGCATTCTTTCGACGCACCAGACTTTTGGGCATAGCTTTAGGCAGAAGTCGACAGCAGCAGTTATATCGGCAGTGCTGCAGGCGACTGCTAATGTCGCTCTAATGCGCGCCCGAAATCTAAATTAGAAAAGCAATCAATCAGAAAGCCGTTACGCTGTTTTGCTGAGAGTCCCGACTATAAAAGTGCAATTTAATCGATGCAGGCGTCATGTGTTACGAGGGCGAATAAAGACACTTGTATAGGAGACCTACTTCTGCACTGCAAAACCCTAACATCATACGTCATATATACAACTTTGATGTAGTTGATAAAACTTCAACGATAGCCCTGAGTTAAAGCAAATATTTTATACTTATGAAAGTCATCAGAACCTGAACAAAATTTGAGTGCCAGTGACGCCAAGTTTGAGTGGCATCCGGAGGGACGTTATCAATACTGTACTCAAGATTGTTATTATTTTTGGTATCTTTCTACTAAACGTCACAACTCGATATTCAAAAATATGTTTACATATACATGTAGATTAGATTAGATTAGATAGGCGGCAGTAGACGAACCAAAAGGCCCATTCCCAAAAAGACACCGGGACTTACACCCCGGTCTTCTATGAGCTATTGCCATTATGTTAGTAGAATGTAGAGGAATG
>LQNS02277718.1:18990444-19019286 GCA_001587735.2 Parhyale hawaiensis
CTCCTCTCATTTCGCCATTCCTCTACATCCTACTAACATAATGGCAATAGCTCATAGAGGGCCGGGGTGTAAGTCCCGGTGTCTCTTTGGGAATGGGCCTTTTGGTTTGTCTACTGCCGCCTATCTAATCTAATCTAATCTACTCAATATTGTTATTATTTTTGGTATCTTTCTACTAAAGGTCACAACTCGATATTCAAAAATATGTTTTCATATACATGTAGAATGAAGCATTTTAAGACTTTTTTCATGAATAACGTTTTCGTCGGAAATGCATCTTTTTCGAGATATTTGACTTAGTAAGTTTCCATTGTTTTTCTATGGGAAATAAGTTAGGTCCTGTAAGGTGGGGTTAGGTTGTGTTAGGTAAGGTTAGGTTGGGTTAGGTAAGGTTAGATAAGGTTAGGTAGGATTAGGTAAGGTTAGGTTAGGTTAGGTAAGGTATGGCTAGGTAAGGTAAGGTAAGGTTAGGTTAGGTTAGGCAAGATTGGGTTAGGCAAGGTTTGGTTAGTCTAGGGTATTTTATGTTCCTATGGGGTCGTCGGTTAGTTTTTCCCATAGGAAAACAATGAGAATTCCAAAGTTAATTTCATTTCATTCCTGAAAAATGTCTTAGAACGCTTCATAGTACCTAAATATATGAATATTTTCTCCAATATCGAGTTATGAGCTTTAGTAGAAAATTGCCTTATTTTTTTAAAGCTAACACAGACAACAGACTGATATTTCTCTACAATCAGGAACCGGCCAATAGATTAAATGATATATATTATTACCAATCAAATTTTTAACTGCTGCTGTGCCGGCTCTCGGTAGCAGTTATTGTATACAAACCTTATACTTTATATTCGGTGCTGCTTCATATACGGTTGATTAGAGTCTTGAATTTCTAAAGCACTGAACCTAAGCTACAGCATTGCAACATACCAAAGTTAAATATAGCGTAGCTCTTCTAACGTAACATACCCCGTCTACGTTAACGCCAGTAGCTGAATCCCGGGAACTCTGTACAACAAACCAAAGTCCGCCTACTCTGAACTGTATTGTCTATGCTAAAGCACCGGTCTTGAAAAATGTCGTACATGCGATGTTCCTCATCTAACCTAATGCTCCTAATTTAACCTGGCCCGCTTCATCTTATCTAACGCGCCTCAAAACTAAAACGCTCATCATCTTACCTAAATGAACCCCATGTAATAACGCTTTCATCTAACCTATTGAACATCCTTTAACATAACTCTCCTCATTTAAACACTTCACATCTAACCTAACGCTCCTTATCTGGCGTAACGCACCCTATCTAACCTAACAAACGTCGCCTAACATTGCTGTATCAAATCGAACGCTCTTTATCTAACTTAACGCTCCTCGAATAAGCAACCGTTTCTCATCGAACCTCGCATTCCTCACCCATATTAAAGCTTCTTGCCTAACTCTTTTCCTCCAGTTTGACACATCCAATCTACCGTATCTAATCTAACACTCATTTAACACTGCTTTATCTAACTTAATCTCGTCAAATTTCCTAACGCTCCTCATCTAACTTACGCAAATCACATAGCCAAACGTTTCTCATCTCATCATACAATTTTCATCTAACACAACGCTTCTCAACTGCAATAGCTTCACAGACTAACTGTACCTTTTACTTGCATTCTTATTCAGTTATATTACCTCACCTTCAGTGAGTCCATTTTTAAACTCGGAGTTTGCTTTCAGTGTTTCTTGACTTTTTTATTCATTTTTCTATCCCACATTCATTTGTAAGACTCACTGAAAAATGTCGGTAATCACTTATTATTTTTTTTCATTGTTACCTTCACCAAGGAGATTATGTTTTCGTCGGGTTTGTCTGTTTGTTTGTCTATCTGTCTTTCTCTTTGTCTGTGTTTCTATCTGTCTGTCACCAAGATAACTCAAAAAGTTATGGACGGATTTAGACAAAATTTACAGGGATTGTTAGGTATCTTTGGAGAAACAGATGATGGTGAAGATCCGTCAATCCGTTTGTTTGTCTGTCTCATTTTTCTCAATGCCATCTCTCAAAAAGTTATAGACGGATTTTTTATGAAATTTACATGAGGTACTTCAAATCAGCACATAACTTCACGAAACACTTTGTTTTCTTCTCCAAAGTTCTAAACATACGTTTCTGTTCATCACTGATTTTATTAAAGACTATCCTTGAATAAAAACGAAATAATGCTAAATAAAATACTACGTTTCGTCTATCAACAGTGGGCATCTTCAGGTATAATTCAAAGCCGATATCTGGAACAAACAAATGACAATAGAGTTGTATGTGATGTAGAAGTTAGGCTTTAAACCATGCATAGTACAAGAACTGCTACGCTACATGTAGTCTTGGGCACAGTTGCGAACAGACTGAGATGCCGCCCTGCAAGGGGTTGGTTGTTGGCCTCAGTGTGACGTCACAGATCGAAAAGGGGGTGGCTATTCTAGTTGAAAAGGTTCAGAAAGGTTGAGAATTCATTATACTTAACGTTGATGACTGGCATGTCTCTTCTAATGGTTATGGCTTCGGCTATTTTCAGTGATGTTACATCCGGATATGAATAGAGGACGAAAAATGCAGCCGAAAATTGGGCCATAGGGGGTGGTTCAGTTTGGTACTCGTCCCGACAATGCTTGAATATACTGCTTGATGAGTAGCGGTCGGCCCTACATCGACCGTTCATATATGCTAACCTCTAGTGACCAGCTCCTAGCAGAAATAGATTCTCTCATCGACCAGCCATCTGACAAAGTCGTTTCCTTGGATGTGGAAAATCTTTTCACCAATGTACGAGTACAAGACACTATTAATATCATAATTTCTCGCTGCTACAACCACCCAATAATGCCATCGCCCCAAATCCCGCAGGACACACTGAAACAACTCCTAGCAATCTGCACAACGGAAACTCCCTTCCAACATAACGGGAGAACCTTCATACAAGTAGATGGAGTCAGAATGGGAAACCCACAATTGGACCAACCTTCGCCGAATATTTCATGGCTGACTTGGAAACAAAGTTACTCTTGGAAACAAATCATCTAACCCCAAATACCATAGCCGCTATGTCGATGACATCCTGGCCATTTTTTCAAATCCCATACAACTCAGCTGGTTCAAGAGAAGACTACAGAATCATTCAGCGCTAACATTTACCCATGAAGAGATGACTGACAACACTTTTCATTTTCTGGACGTCAAACTGGAGCTAATAGGCCAAAATATTGCAACCGGCGTCTTCATCAAATCGACTGATACGGGAACATAGACGCATTTCACATCAAACGTCCCGCTCTCCTACAAGAAATCAATAGCGAAAACACTCATTCACCGTGCATTAAAATACTGCTCGACATTGAACGACTGCACCGCCGAAATCTTCAGAGTAAAACAAGTCCTAACTAACAATGGCTTCCCCCTGGCAACTCTGGACAAAATAATAGAATTAGCCATGAACAAGCACTACGAACATTACACACAAAAGCCAGACACCATAGACCTTTATGTACAGCTGCACAACCTCAACACCTACAAAAAGGACTCTTAATTTCTGAGAAGCATTATAGCTGAACATACCAAGCCAGCCGATCCACTCAAGAAAATAGTACTACATCCTAACTACAAGCCCAAAAAACTATCCTCCCTCTTCAGCACCCGCATCCAAGCACCGGAACTTCAGCGTGCCGGCGTGGTGTATCGCTTTACCTGCCCGGAGCAAGGCTCTAACGCCGCGCAATATATTGGGTACACCTCCTGCGCACTGGAGAGGCGGTGCAAGCAGCACCGCTACTCATAAAGCAGCATATTCAAGCATTATCGGGACGAGTACCAAACTGAACCACCCCATATAGCCCAATTTTCGTCTGCATTTTCCGTCCTCTATTCATATCCGGATGTAACATCACTGAAAATAGCCGTAGCCATAACCATTAGAAGAGACATGCCAGCCATCAACGTTAAGTATAATGAATTCTCAAACTTTCTGAACCTTTTCAACTAGAATAGCCACCCCCCTTTTCTATCTGTGACGTCACGCTGAGGCCAACAACCAACCCCTTGCTGGGCGACATCTCAGTCTGTTCGCAACTGTGCCCAAGACTACGTGTAGCGTAGCAGTTCTTGTACTATGCATGGTTTAAAGCCTAACTTTTGCATCACATACAACTCTATTGTCTATTGTTATGTTTGTTAGCGCACTGAATCTTTATGAAACTTACAGGAATTGTTAGTAATGTTAAAAGACATGGATGAAAAAATTTTGGTGCAGATCGGTTGATTCGTTTCTATGTTTGAGTTGTGTTTGTCATCATGTTTGTTACGCAATAACTCGAAAAGTTTTGACTGGATCTTCATAAAAATTCCAGGAGTTGTTGTTATTAATGTTAAAATGCAAAAATGGTTAAATTTTGGTGCAGATCTGTTGATTTGTTCCTATGTTAGAATTGTGTTTGTCATAATGTTTGTTACGCAATAACTAAAAAGTTACGAATGGATCTTTATGAAACTTACAGGAGTTGTTAATAATGTTAAAAGGCAAAAATACTTAAGTTTTATTGCAGATCAGTTGATTCGTTTTTATGTTTGAGTCGCGTTTGTCATACTGTTTGTTACGCAATAACTCAACAAGTTTTGAATGGATCTTTATGAAATTTGCAGGAGTTGTTAGTAATGTTAACTGATATAAATGATTTAATTTTGGTGCAGATCGGTCGGCTCTTTCGCATGTTTGACTTATGTTTGTCATCATGTTTGTTAGCAGTATAACTCATACTGTTATGAAAGGATCTTAAAAAATTGCAGAAACACTTAATACTATTAGGGGCACAAATGATTAGATTTTGGAGTTGATACAAAAAATTATGGTTTCAGAGCCAATTTGAAGTTTTCGTTACCGTTGCCTTACTTGGCGGAGGTGTGCTCTTTCAGAGTGCTCTAGTTTATTTATGCGTTAAATGGACAGTAAACACTAACACATACCTGGCCAATTTGTTAACAAACCGCTTTAGTTGTTCGAGGTTGCGGATTTTCTCTTACCTACTATTTCCCCCCCCCCCCTATTCCCCCCTTTCTTTTATAACTGTCTCATATCTCAATTTCTATGTAGTCAAGTGTGTAGCTCATAGCTAACAAATGAACATATAGCCAAGCATTCCGTTAGTACTGCATTGTCAAAGAAAACTAGCGACTTAAGTGAAAAATGCATTACTATCTGTTTAGTATTTATTTTTCTTTAAGTCCGTCGTCGATATTTAATATTGGTCGGTTGACTCAGCTTTTTCACTTCCACACCACTTTTAATGAAATAGTTCCGCTAACTTCTACCTGTAGTTTCCTCAGTTCATGTACCGGCAGCTCGGACGTGCGGATTGCTTCTCCAGCCCGCAGTTCCGCCCAGTTCTAGTCACATCCGTATGGCCTTCCTGCTGCGTCGTCCTGAGCAACAGAAGAGCGACTGAGCTGGTAACTCTTGGCAGCCTGGGATGGTTCTTCGGCCCTCTGCCCGACAGAGGGCCACTTTTCAGCGTGGGCTACGGAGGTCGCTGCTACGGCGCTACTTGTCTCGATCTGAGACCAGCCTTCCGTTCACCCTTGGTCTGGGGTCCTTCTTGGGCCTAAGTCTCCTGAGCTCGCATCCCCTCCCAGCAGTAGGTCTGTGATTATTGATGCCCTAGCGCTGGTTCCAACTCTGTAACTTTGAAGTCATCTACGCTGCGCACTACCGATATGGCAGTAAGGCTTGGTCACACAGCCAAAACTTACGATTTACGCATGGATTGCGCAGAAATTTTGAGACGCACCGGATTCATCTGAGCTGTGAGTAATTAATAAGTTTTTCCCACGTGGAGCTTCAGTAGCTGTCAGGGGTGTTCGTCGCATCGCGTTTGTTCAAGGCCCAATCACTCAGCCGATCACGCATAAATCACGTATAAAGTTGGCTTGTGCGTGATTGCCAGTGGAGAAATTGACCATCTCGGAGAGTGTGCGTTGTCGAAAATCACCGACGAATTGCGCATGGACTACGTACATAGTAATGACAATCACTTACAAATCACGAACACTCCACACATTAATTGCGTATGAACCACTTCTAGCAAAAATCATACGTGAGTTGATAGTGATTCATACGTTTATCATAAGTTCTTATCCGTTTTTATGAATGAAAAGTCATTGCACATGTATGCGCGTTAAATTTTTGCGAACAACCACGAACGGTTCACGTATATGTCGCGTAATGTCCGAGCCAGAACTACGCTAAGGACGCATGTATCACGTTTAAACGGCGCACAATACCATAATCGCCCATACATGTGCGTGATTACGATTTTTGAGCAGTTCAGAACCTGGAATCGAGCACAAACGCGATGCGACGAATATCCACTGTCAACTACAGATTCTCCACATCAGAAAATTTATGAATTACTCGCAGCACCGATGACTCGCGCACTACTCATGATTTCTACACGTCCTTGGAGTTGTTCTGACGCAGATAACGCGCGATATATGCGTGGACCATTAGCGATGGTTCGCAAGAATAGCCTTCGCCTGTTGGAACGAAACTGGCAAAAGCCCGTCACTGCAGGGTATTTATTGTGCGCGGAGCGGATGCGATAGTGACCGTTTTTGGCGAGCCTTCAGCAATCATAAGTGGCCCAAAGTGGTTCATACGCAGTTTATGATAGGAGTGTTCGTGATTTATAAGTGATTCTCATTGATTTGTACTCAACTCATGGGCAATTCGTCGGGGATTTTCGACCAAGCACACCCTCCAAAATGATCAATTTCTCGACTGACACTCGCGCACAAGCCAACTTTATACGTGATTTATGCATAATCGGCTGTGTGACTGGGCCTTAATTCACCGACCGGATATTTGTCGCGATGAAGTCAGTAACGGACATGTAGTGCAATAGCCTTGCTTCACACCCTGGATTTCAAATTTTACTAAGATAGCAGGTCATAAGTGGTTTCATAATAATAACTTGTTCGTAATCTAAAAAGCCTTAAGGTTCCACTTTTGAAAAAAAAAAAAACATCTCATAATAACAAAGAGATTATTCTTCAATGAATAGAATACGTTAATCGATGACTTTGTATAGGATTAATCAATAAAATGATCAATTGATGAATGACTACATAACCCATCAAACTAATTCATGAAAATGTAGAATACGCTCAAGTGTTACGTTACAGCTTTCAAAATGGTTGATTCATGTTACTCAGGTTTGCTCCTGGCTATGCAATATGTTACGGTTTCCCAACAGAGCGCTGCTCATTTTCTAGTTACTAAGTGTACACCTTATAACCGAATACGGTGCAGCTTCTCATGCGGCTGCCTCGTGTTGTGTCTTTAGGTTAACACCAGGTAAATAATGCGATAATTTTCTTTATGTCTTTTTTTATTTATTTCTTTTTTGTCAATTCAAGCCATCAGCACTGCAACGGACGTATTTTCTATTCAAATTGTCATTGTATATGCATATATTTCTACTCTCTCATTCCCGTTTCCCAATCTCTAACGAAGTTTTGTCGAGGATTGGTGGACGAAGCTCCGGTACACCTTACCCCAGTCAGAAATTATCGTCGGCAGCGCCTGTAATTATTGTCATCAATAGGAGTCCAAACGATAAAATCGCCTTTAATTGTCGGTTCTGTGTCGTCGGGATATGTCCGCTTTCTCGCCTATAACATGAGCGGCGTCTTCGTCGCTTTTAACCGAAAAGCCATCCTTATATATAGGCGAATATACACCTGATTTTACTTTAGACGTCGCTCTTAATTATGGGCGGCTTTTCTTCCAGAACAGCGGTACCTATTCCGTCTATAACGTAATCCACCCATAAAGTTGCGGCACCATACAGAAATGGCTATTTACGTAGGCACTATGGCGAAGATACTAGCATTAACTAAAAAATTGCCGTTACATACGAATTAAAAAGAATGGGATAGGATGGACGAACCTGTTACTGTGTTATGCCTGCAGTTCACAACAGCCAGGAGTTCTGAAAAGGAACTTGGACCACTTATTCCAGCTTAACTACCTTTCTATGCAAGCTCAGTAATTCTAAGATAGAACAGAGTTATTTATACTTCGCAGCTTGAAGGAAGTAGCAGCACGATGTAGAAATTTCGACAGCGCACGTTATCAGGAAACGTAAGTCTAAATATGCTGTAAAATTTAATGTCATTTGATATAGACTTAATGGGGATATTTTGTTGATAAAGCGTAACAAAATATCTGGAATAATTGAACTTATAAACAGATAGTTATATTCGATCAATGATTGCAATACTGATAAACAGGGGACACGAAAGGTAATCAATAATGATGGGTAACTACGCTTAATTTGCAAAGCGTCGTTAAAATAAAAAATAAAATAAAAAGATGCAAAAAAATAATGTCCAGATGGTTAGCGCCCTTTGTATATCGTCCAAGTTTTTGCAATTCAGTGAAAGGAAGAAAAAAAACTGAAAATGTGCCCTACGTAAAACAATTATTGGTAAAGATGGTAATTAATACGATATTAGCCTATTTCATTTGCTGCCTATTTCCTACGAAAGTTAGTTTTACTAAAAGTCATTTCATAGGATTTGCTCTCAATTCATATGTTTAATTTTTTTACTTATTTCAGTGCTTATATTCCTGAAAATGCTTTATTATTTAGCAGTATATACTTCACATTAACATGTTGTAATATGTTGCTATATTTTCTTCATCGTGTTTACGTTTCATATCAAGTAGTCAAGTTTTGAAATTATTGCTTTTAAAAACGGAACGTCTTTTTTATATAATTTTAGCTTACGCTTTCATGTAATTACCACTTACGAAAACAGATATTGAATTTCATTTAAAACGCAGCAGTACGTAGCAACAATAAAAATAAATCCCATCATCTGAACACTTTACTATATTGATTAACTTTTTAAGGAATTAAAATCAGTTTTAAAATAGTTTCCAATAAAATATAAATTTTGTTTAGTTAGAGGAAAACTGAAAAATGTTACTTATATGAGTAACTGAAGAAGCTAATTCAAATGATTTATCTCCTAATCCATACGGGTAGAAGGTACCACGGTCGTATGAATTAGCAACTTTAACTGTACAGTATAATAAGCATTATCTGATATTTCGCGTTCAACCTATCGTCTTATTATAGTATTTTGGTTGATTAGGGAGGGAATTTAGGCCATATTATTCTTGTAATGGTTTGTCTCATTATTGAAAGTGCAGGGGCTCAAGACCGCTCTTCTGACTTCCAATATATACATATAAACAGGATGTTCCAAAAGTAGATGGCATAACTTCAGGACTGTGTTCCCAATGGGTAAATAATGAAAATAGTTATTAGGAACATAAGTCTGGCACTGCTTGGATTCCGAGTTCCAGGACTTAAAACATCTGTTAACAACAACACCTTTTTCTCCCACAGGTGACACCTAACTTGTGGTTTTGGATCTCGCTCCTGCCGCATCTCAAGTACTAATGTTCGGGGTCTATATGATAATTTGGCTGAGCTCGCCAAACCCTCTTCCAATTATGAAATGGGTGCTATGTTCGGAAACGCTCGTCTCAAGCCATTGCCATGTTTCTGAGCTGATGATCCTGAACTTTGAAAAGCCAGTGCTGCGGTTGCGAGACTCATGCCCTGGATGTAAGGGTTTGGCTGGTTTCGTTCGAAAGGGTGTTGTGTCTAGGCAGAGTGAATATGAGTGTCCGTATTGTGAGCTGATGGTGCTTTGAATCCGTGGCTCATCCATGAACTTTTATTTGTTTTCAGTGTATCGCAGCCCGTCTGATGATGATAGAGTCTTTGAATATCTCTCAGATGCAATTGCTAGAATTCACTCGTCGGATAGGCGTTCTGCTTTTGTCTTCATGGGTGATTTTAATTGTCACCATTTGGAATGGTTAGGCTCTGGGAGGACCGATGGCCAAGCAGCCTTCGATTTCGCGAGTGTCTCTAGTTGTGAGCAGTCAGTTGAGGGTCCAACCCATTTGGTAGGAGGTGTTCTTGACCTGCTGATGACTGATGTTCCTGATGTGGTTGGAGTGATAGTGGTGTCTCCCATTGGTTCCTTGGACCATGGTGCCCTCTCTGTGACGCTACAAGTTCGTCAGCGGGTCCCCAGAGTCACTGTTTGGAGTGAACTATTATTGAAGTCCAGAGTGAATGGGATGCCGTCTCTGGTGCCATCCTTGCGCTACCTTGGAGTGTTGTGAGAGAGTCTCCTGTTCCTGGGTCTACTTTGGGTCAGCTTTTCTTTGACATGGTGCGCGCCTATGACTCTTCCCGCTTCATAACGGTCAGGACAGGCGATGAGCCCTGGTTTGATGATGCCTGTAGGAGGGCGCACCCGTTGAAGCGGGACGTATATGCCCGTTGGCGTACTAGCCGGTCTGCTGTTGATTTTCAGCGTTTCAGGGAACAGCAGCGTCGGGCTGGTGCCACTTATGATGAAGCTGACAGTGAGCATAATTTGAGGTCCAGGGAGTTGTCGGCTTCGTCTGTTAGCGCACATCAATGGTGGTTAACCTTGAAAAGCTCTGTAGTTGGTGTGAGCTCTTCTGTCCCCCTTTAATTGGTGGTTTTGGTGATCTTGTTGTGGGGCCCCCTGACAAGGCGGACTTTTTGTTGCGTTACTTTGAAGGGAAGCTGAGCCCGGATCGGGTACGCATTCCTGTAGCGTGTGATCCTGAGCCGAGATTCTCCGGTTTTGCTTCCAGATCTTCTGAAGTGCACCGCCTTCTTCTTGACCTGGGCCCCTATGTATGCACTGATCCATCGGGTATGTTTCCTCTCTTTCTTCGGAGGGTGGTTGGTGTGCTCGCAGCCCCGCTGGCTTCCGCGTTCTTTCGGATGTTACGGCTGGGCTTTTTCCCAGTGCGCTGGCGTGTCGCCCAGGTAACGCCTGTTCCAAAGATCTCTGTTTCATCCCGAACCTCCGACTATAGACCCATCTCGATCACACCTGTTTTGTCGAAAGTTTGTGAGGTTGGTTGCGACGAGGTAGGGTCGTTTTCTTGAGAAGCAGTATGTCCTTCCACCAACACAGTATTGTTTTCGTAAGGGCTTGGGAACTTCTAATGCTCTGCTGTGTTGCAACTGGCTTTTGATGGGGGGGGGGGAAGGTCATGAGGCGAAGTTGGTACAGCTTGACTTCAGTGCTGCTTTTGATCGCGTGTATCACTTTGGGCTGCTCGATAAGCTGAGATTTTTGGGTATTGGTGGCTCAGTTTTCGCGGTAATTAGTCAGTTTTTGTGGCAGACGTCAGTGTATTGTTGTTGATTGATGGGAACAGGGGTGAGTTATTGGTTTTGGTTTCTGGTGTCCCACAGGGTAGTGTTCTAGGCCCTTTGTTATTTGTTGTATATACTGCGGACCTGTCTGATCTTGTTAATAATTTGCTTCTTGGTTACGCTGATGAAGTTACTATGCTGGCGGTTTGCGATAAGCCTAGTGATACGTTGGAGGTTTTAGAATCCATTGATGATGATTTCGAAGTGATTGATTGCTGGTGTTCTAGGTGGGGGATGAGGCTAAATGCGGGCAAGACTAAGACCATGCTCCTGTCCAGGTCGCGTACAGTGAGGCATTTTCCTGCACTCATATTGGATGGTGTGTCTCTTCCCGTGGTTAATGACTTCGTAATATTGCATGTCAATAATTATGATCCAAAGTTATTTGAGCCCCACATTCGTTCGGTTGAATTACTGCATGGGAGAAAATTGGTCTTATGAGGCGTGCTAGGAGGGTGTTTGGCTCGGTAGAATTGACACGTCTCTGCTTTAATTACTATGTCCTCTCTCTTCTAAAATATTGCTCCGTAGTCTGGGGTTCTGCTGCCGATTGTCATCTGTGTTTGCTTGACAGTGGTTCGTCGATGTGCGTTCATGCTGGATGGTGTTGTGCCTTGTGATCTGGTGCATCGTCGCAGAGTTGGTGGAGTCTGCTTTTTGTATAAAATTTATAAGTGCCCTAGTCATCCACTGTCTGATTTTCTTCCGGAGCCATTTGTTCGGGTGAGGTATACTCGGTGTACTGGTGCTCTTCATGAGTTCGCCTTAGAACCGTTACGATGCCGTACGGGCCAGTATTCCCGTTCGTTTTATCCATCGTGTGTAAGTGTTTGGTATGGTTTTTTATGGCTCTGTCTTTACTGGTGCGGGTATTGGCAGTTTTAAACGATCTATACACAGAGCTATCCTGTGATCTCGGGTCTACTCTTTCACTGTCAGGTGCTCGTCCAGCTCACTACTGTACATGTCTGTGATATGAGTACATGTCCAGTAAACATGAACCACTTACAGTCTTCCAGCACCGTGCACGCAAGAAACAATGGAAAGTCCTATTCGGGTGGCACCAAAACGCGATCTAATAGGTTGTTTGATGCGCCTAGAGCTGTGAGCTGGGCGAGCACCTGGTAGTGATGACGGGTTGGTACTTCTCCTACGACTAAAGTGATAGTTACGCTACTTAATTAACAAGTTAGTTGCTAGCCGGGAAGTAAAAGTATTCTTGTTAGCATATGTTTTAGGGCCTATAATTCGGAAATCAAGCGGTTCCGGAAATACGTCAACTGGATGTTTTTCTTTTTTCATTATTTACCCATCGGAAGCAGTCTCTGCTGCGACTGAGGAGATAGTTACGCTAATTAGCATGTTAGGTGCCACCTGTGTGAGTTAAAGGTATTCTTGTTAGCGCATTTCTTAGAGCTTATATCTCGGAAACAAAGCATTTCCGAACAGATGTTCATGGGAACTATTTACATTATTTACCCATTGGGAACACAGTCAGTCCTGAAGTTATGCCATGTATTTTTGAAACACCCTGTCTAAAACAGCTACATGCTCAGTAGCCTATCATTATGGGCGATTGCGCAGGAGAAAATCGAGCATTGTAATAAAGGGGCGTCTCTCAGGATATTTCAGGTGGCATGCCGTTGAAAAAGTTCTTAATCGGTCACCCCCGTTCATAATTGCCCACAAAATCCTGGATACGCTGATTATTGCCGGCGCTGCCAACCAAGATTTCTGACTGGGACCCAGCTATGGGTTCGGCAGAACTTCATCGCCAGACGCTACCGATCCAACTCCAACTTTTGTGAATTTTCCTGGGTGCGATTATCAATTGAAATTTGTAGCATCTGACTACTTCTCCCTCCCCACCATTTACATTTTTGTTAACTTACTCGGCACGTTTTCGTTTACTTTATGAGTTCGTAGACAAGATACCGCTAGTTTAAAGACGGTTCCGGCCATGCAAAATATCGATGGTCACGTACCGGTAAGATGAAATCTGAGAAGCTACAATGGCATCCCAATCAGCACTACCTTTGGTATGGACCTACTTGCTGATCTCAGCCACAGGCACAATCTGGTTCAACTCCAACGACGAAGCAAGGTGGGAGCGGTCCGACGTGCCAATGGGTGGACCTAGTGGAGGGTTCATAGACAGTGGCAGCTGGTTCGTAAGAAAAGTATGCAGATTTTATTTTATTTATCCAGCCCCCTTAGCATCCGAGAGAATTTCTTGTTTTCAGTGTCTGTGTATGTGCCTGCCCTTCCACATCTCGACGTTCGTGGTGTTCTATTTAGTTTCGTTATAGACTGTTGCATTGAACAACGTTCCCAGTCGTTCGCATTTCCCCTGGCCTTTAATTTGTACTAAACGGACCGCTACCCGTTGGGTGCTTTCTCGAAAAAAAAACTACGGTGTTATTCAGCTGGTCATAGATCACACGTTAATTGACGGTCCACTCCTGCCTGTACTAGTCGCCATCAGCAACTTCTCTGCTTCTCTATCGAATATCAGATCTTCAACCCACAAATTTTTCTTCATCTTAAAGTGAAGAAACTGTGTGCAAACAAGGCACAAGTAAATAAATGAGCAAAGCTACTGATACTGCCAGGCGAACGAAATTCCAATTCTTTCGTGCACTCGACGTAGCTATGAAGTGGTCGGTATACATGTTACGACGCTCCATAAATATCAGTCTCGATCTGGCTTTTGAACGATGATATATATTGTATAGTGGACTGTAAAACTTCCCCAGGGGTGCAGCTCCACCATTGACGCCCGAATTTTCCCCTATCTTACAGTGAAAAAGCTGTGTGCAAACAAGCAAGCAAGGCACAGATAAATAAAGTTAACAGACTTTTAGTTTAATACTAGACGGCCCGTGACCCGTTGGGTCGTCATCACGATCGTCTTTGCTTTAGCAAAAAAAGGGTGTTATATTGCTGGGCATAGACCACCCGCTTTTTGGGCGTCCTCTGCTGCCCGTCAAGGAGCTGCCCGTGCGGTACTCTATCAACAAATTCTCTAAAGAATATTCAACACCCAGGCTGTAAGCAAAAACAATTGATATGTTACGTATTTCAGTTGTATTTCCCTTAGCACCTGAATCCAGTGTGCCCGTTCTTGCATGTGAGATCAAGTTTAAATTCCGTATCACAGATATAGTCTCATTAAATCTTCTTCCCTCGAATTTCTTCCCGTCTAAATGCGAAGAAGCTGTGTCAAACAAGACACAGGCAAGTAAATAAACAACACACAAATAAAGTTCACAGACTTTTAGTATAATACTAGATGGCCCGTGAGCCGTTGGGTCACACAAATTTGAGCATGTAAATATGCTCTGGAATCGCATCCTCCTCCCCTTGATCCTTTGCAACCCGGCTACATTTATGACAACAGTTTTAAGTGTCTGCTACTCACAACAGTCCCAGATGAAGTGCCCCATGACCCAGAGAGTGTGCTCAAGATGATACGTGGCTCCTGCCATAGTGAGAAGCCTTGCNNNNCAGCAGGTTGTGGCTGTGCAAGTGGAAGGCCTCCCTGTACTATATTCTGTACGTATCAAGCAACAGAGTACAGACTGCTACCATGAATTGTCAGACATGATGCACATACATGATGACAATGCAGATAATGCACAACACTAAATGTGACATTCCCTAATGCAATTCGAAATGCTTAATCATATTTTTATATCTAACTTGTTTATTATCGTACTCCGCAGAAGATCTTGGTATTCGAAGAGTTTTATTTTAGAATATCAGCTGATTTATTCTATGTACAGTGTAATGCTCCATGGACAAATATTATACGGTAGTTTGTAACGTGAATACTTTATCAATTTTACAATGACTGCATCTTCAATCTAGTGTATCATAAAGGGTGTTCCTATTGAATATCGGTGAGTTTATTGTATCTGTATGCTATAGATAAGATATTTCATATAAGCTTGTACAAAGATCCTATACTGCAGTTTGTGAAGTGTATAGCTGATAAAATTGGCCTTTAGAACATATTTGCTCTGTACGGTTATTTTACATAATATTATTTTCACGCAGGAAAACTCATGCATTACGATATTATGATATTTTGGAATTATTCAAATGAGCCTTAGTCTTTCTGTACTGAAAGTAGCCCAAATGGATTCTTTAAGTTGCAAAACCCTAATTTAAAATTTTACAACACTCATTTAACACTTCCAGAAGGAATGATAGGGAATTTATATCAAATGGCGGCCATATTGAATTTATGCATGTGAAGATTTGCCGTACTGCACTGGAATTAGTCTAAGTGGATTCCTTGAGTCGATGAACCCTAATTCGGAATTTTTACGGCACTCAATTATCACTTTTATGAAGAGAGATATTCATTTTTATCGAATATGGGCGGCCATTTTGGTTTAATGTCAATATATCGAAATGCTCAAGAGTGCCAGGCCGGCGTCACTTGGATTCTTCAAATATAGGGTCTGAACGTCAAGAATCGATAAAAAAAGCATTGTATGGACAAAAAAAAAAAAAAACATTCTGCTGCCGGACTATTACGGCTGGGCAGGTCCTGAAGTATTGCTGCTCTAGTTTTATTTTACAGAAACGCTACGCAACATTCTGCCCCCAAATCTTGGTACAGGTTAAATATCTCCGCAAAAGCGGTTATGTTTTCGTGGGGTTTGTCTATCACCAAGATAACTCAAAAAGTAAAGGACATATTTTTACGAAATTTACAGGAATTGTTAGGTATGTTACGAGGAACAGATCATTAACTTTGGTAAAGATTCGTTCATCCGTTTGTTTGTTTGTCTGTCTCATTTTTCTGAGTGCCATAACTCAAAAAGCTATGGACGGATTTTTATGAAATTCATTCAGTTGTTAGTTATATTACGAAGAGTAAATATCCAAATTTTTCTGATGACCTATTAGGTTATTTGTTTGACACTGCGATTGATTTTATGCTTGTTAGCATAATAACTCAAAAAGTTACGAATGAATCTTTATGAAATTAACAGGAGTTGTTACGTATATTAAAAGACACAAATGATTACTTTTTTTTGTGCAGATCGGTTGGTCCGTTTGTGTGTCTGACTCATGTTCGTCATAATGTTTGTTAGGGGCATAACTCAAAGAATTCCGAAAGGATCTTCAAGAAAATTGCAAAAACTGTTAATTGTATCTAAAGCCACAAATGATTGTATTTTGAGGCTGATACAAAAAAAATCATTGTTTCGAGGCCAATTTGAATATTTCGTTACCGTTGCCGTGCTTGGCGGAGGTATGCGCTCTCAGAGTGAAGTTATATCTGTTTTATCTCCATGTCATCAAATAGTGTTATGAATAAGATACATCAGCTTCTTTCTATATTTACCAGCGTTAGAGACAAACCAGTGCAGGAAAGCGTTTATGCAATTAGGCAATTCCTAATAACAGTTCGCAGCGGGGCAATTTATCATTAATATCATTAATGACTCTGTGCAGACGATGTTCCATTAGCACTCAGAGTAACAAGGGAGGAGAAGAAAATGGGCACAAATAAGAACAGTTTCACCGCCGAAGCAAAAGAGAAGTTCATTTTTTGCCGTTAGTCAAATAATTGGAAGGGCGTGCGCACCAACTGCGGGGAGAGAATAATAAATGACACTTGTAATGCTCGTGGTAGTGATAGAATGGGTTCCTATTGTCAACATATTGATTCCCTTTTAGCTGCAATGATAAAAATTTGCTTGACAATGTGATTCGAAAGAGATTCTTTACTACATTGTGGGATGATGTGCTAAGAGAACTTACTAGTCTGAGAAGAGAAGCTTATATTTTGTGCATTTCTCGATTGAAGCTTGGCGACAGATGGTTCCGTTAAAAATGAATGAGTTCTTTGCTTTTAGTTCACTCTTAGCAGTAGATAATTCATGTTGCCATGAAATCGCTATTGTATCAAGCGGCCCTTTAGTAAGTTCTGAAATTGACAGAATGATATCGTAGACTGCTACTGAGAACCACCATATCAAAGCTAGCGATGATACCGGTCAGTTGTAACCAAAGTAAAATAAGTCTTACTTCCAATGTGAAATATCAGTAAATTTTACGAAAGAAAATACCATATTTTTTCTGAAAAGTTCAGTATTTTGGTTGAAGTTTAAGTTAGCTTTGAAATTTTGTGCGGTGTAGGTTATCGGCTGGGGGGAGGGGGAGGGGCGTTCCCGTGAGCGTAAGATGTACCGAAAGTTATCCGACGGTTTCCGGTAAGGGAATGTCCATATTTTAAGGAAATCTTTGTTAGACTTTCTGAAACCCCGGTCGTCAGCGAGAAAACGGGGTGCAAATTCTCATTTGTAACTATAATTTTTGGCCTCAACAGCAGGAAAAAGGAAAGTAAAATGCTCATATCTTGCGTAATTATTAAAATAAGGACAAGTTTTAGCACTCAAAATGCGTGCCTTGAGGTCTTCTATACAATACATGTGTTCAATACAGTTTTAGGTGATACTCGGATGTCAAAAGACAAAAAAAAATTAAATATACTTGAAATATGACAAATCCCTATAAAACTGCGAATGAGGTACATATGAAAATTTCTTTCTTGATATTCATCACAAATAACATTAGGTTATAATCTAAACTAGAGCACTCTGAGAGCGCATACCTCCGTCAAGCGAGGCAACGGTGGTAATAAATTCAAATTGGCTTTGAAACCATAATTTTCTTTGTACAAACTCCAAAATCTAATTATGTGTGTCTTTTGATAGTAATAACAGCTTCTGCTATTTGCTTGAAGATCCGTTCATAACTTTTTGACTTATACTGCTAAGAAGAGTTATGACAAACATTAGCCAAACATGCAAACGAACAAACCGATCTGCACCAAAATTCAATCATTCATGTCTATTAACATTACTAACAACCCCTATATATTTCATAAAGATCCACTCATTATTTTTTGAGTTATTGTGCTAATGAGCATAAAATTAAAAACAGTGACAAACGAACGAATGAACAAACGGATCATTACCAAAATTTTGTCATTTATTCTTTGTTATATACCTGACATTGATGTAAAATTCATAAAAATTCATCCATAACTTCATGAGTTATGGCATTGAGAAAAATGAGGCAGACAAATAAACAAACAAACGGATGGACATATCTTCATCGAAAGTTAAACATCTGTTCCTCCTAACATACCTAACATCCCTATAGATTTCGTCCAAATCGGCTCATAACATTTTGAGTTATCTTGGTGACACACAGGCAGACAAACAAACAAACAAACAAAAAGACAGACAAAGAGACAGACAGACAAACACGACGAAAACATAACCTCTTTGGCGGAGTTAATAACAAGTGCATATGCAATAATTGTGTTTTTACGCTTTGTGACATACCTATGTAACAAGTTTCGTAAGTTATGCCGTTTCTAAGAACAGCGCTTTTCCACTTGTTGAAACCAGTATAATAAAGTATGTTGGTAATGCTCGTAAATTTCGGTTGAGGCCAAAAATTAGGATTTATATATATATAATTGCTGATATTAAGTGTCATAAAACGAAAAACATGGCGAATCACAAAGTGAGAAAGTAAAATAGGTGGCAACATTTGCTGCTAAAATATCCATAAAACAGACATTTTCATTGTGGTCACCAAATGTCCAACTTTGCCAATGTAAAAACATGAGCACATTGTTAATATTCGTGGATGAGGGTTTTTACATTCGGACTTATCGCTTTGACATTTATAGAAAGAGCAACAAGGTAAGGTTTTACTGCGACATGGACAACGTTTAGTTTGACATTTCGAACAATTGCATTTGACTGTGAAATCCTGTGGAATGGGATTCTTCCCAACCTGTGGTGGTACCAACTGATCATCAACTTCATATCCATATTGACAAGGATCAAGGGTCTCATTCTTTGTTTTTTTTTATGTGACAGTACATTAGTCATTTGATGAGTAACATAGAATGCCCTCAGTATATGCAGCTTTGTCGCAACACTGGTTGCTGGCAAGTCTTCGACAGATGAGTGCTTTGAGTGATGGTACATATGGCATCTTAACTTCTCAGTTGTTGTGAAAGTGGAGTTTTTCTTCACTATCTTGACGAAGTTGTTCTCTACTATTATTAACTGCTGGTCGAGATTGTTCATAAGTTCAAAATTCACTAGATATTTTTCTGGACTGGCTGTAAGAGCCATTAGCTTGGAGCCAAACTTGCTTGTATAATTACATCCAGTAAGTGAATGGACTGCTGGCAACACCTCACAAAAGTCCTGCCCAATTGCCTCTGCAAGATTATGGATGGACTGGAATGTGTCATACAGGACCTCTGTAAGGTGTTTCAGCACTCCACTGACTGAATGTGATTATATATGCAAGTTTGGCTCCAAGCTAATGGCTCTTAGAGCCAGTCAAGAAAAATTCCTATTGGAATTTGGACTCATGAACAATCTCGACAAGCACTTAATATTAGCAGAGAAAAACGTAGTAAAGTTAGTGAAGAAAGACTCCAGTTTCACAACAATTGACAAGTTGAGATGCCATCCTTACCATCATTCAAAGCGCTTATGTTGCGAAGACTTGCAACCAACAAGTTTTGCAACAAAGCTGCTTATACTCAGGGCATTCTATGTCACTCATCAAATGACTAACAAACTGTCAAAAAAAAAAAAAAAGAATGAGAACCTTGATCCAGGTCAATATGGATATGAGGTTGTTGATGATCAGTTGCTACCACAGGTTGGGAGGATTCCCATTCCAGAGGATTTCACAGTCAAATGGAATTGTTTGAAATGCAACTCAACGCTGTCCATCCCGCAGTAAAACAGTACCATGTTGCTCTTTCTGTAAATGTCAAAGTGATAAGTCCTAATGCAAAAACCCTCATCCAAGAATATAAACAATGTTCTCATGTATTTACATTGGTAAAGTGTGACATGTGGTGCCCACAATGGTAATGTCTGTTTTATGGATATTTTAACAGAAAATGTTTCTACCTATTCTTCTTTGTGATTCGCCATGTTTTTCGTTTGATGACACTTATTTAAGAGCATAACCAACGTTATACCGGTTTCAACAAGTGGAAAACTGCTGTTTTTGGTAGCAGCATAACTTTCTAAAAAACTTTGTTGCATCTCATCTATCTACAATATAATAAAGACTTATGTGTAGTTATCTGTTTGTTTATTGATCGGTTTATCCATTTTCTGTCACGCTTTAACAAAACAGGCGAAAATTAGCTCAGGTTAGAGGCTCTGGTCGTCCTCTTAAGTTCCAATGAAAACTATTTGGTAGAAAATAGGCCGGGTTGCAGAAGATGGCAAACGTATCTTAATCAGGGACAGTTGAAATTCCAACAATTAAGACATCGCAGGGTTAGTCTGATTTGTACGAGTATTAGCTTTTCCATACATCGAATCTACGGCAAAGTATAGGGCGACCTTATGTCTGAATGCACTTCTTGCATTGCCGAAGTTGAAATCGTAGCATTGAAGATATCTGAATCTCCCATTGGTACTCTCATGCATCTTGATTTATAGTTTCTTCCCGCAGATGATTCATTGCTTCAGCTATTCTCCTAATTTTAATTCATTGGTCGATGAAACAGCTTTCGCTAAGCAGAAACCATTGGACCTGTATAGGCTAGCCTACCAGATCCACAATACCGAATCTGAACTATTACTTTGAGCGTTGCTGATCGGGCTGCAATAAGCCATGCATTTTCTCCATTTCACAGAAAAAAAGTTTTGATACTCAGCGGCTGTGAAGCCGCAAACGCTGTTCTGAGGGTGCTTAGGTTAGCAGCTGAAATAACGAATATATGATCAATGAAGAAGGTCAATACAAATTCTTCGCTGTCATTTTATTACAGCGTAGGCCATCTAGTCTATATATCTATATTATACTAAAAGTCTGTGAACCGGTCTTGCTTGCTTATTTGTGTTTTGTTTATTTATTTATGTCTTGTATGACACATCTTCTTCACTTTTAGATTGAAATTCGATGGGCTAGGGTAGGGCCTGTGGCCTATCTGACAGCTTCATCGCTTTTGGACGGGAAGAAATTCAAGGGAACAGGGTAGGGTCTGTGGCCTATCTGGCATAGCTGCTTCGCTTTTGGACGGGGAGAAATTCAAGGGACTAGGGCACAGCCCCCAATACTTCCATGGATTAGCTCTTTAATTCGATTGTATCTGTGATACGGACGTGGAAACAGCCACTCGGTTGCAAGAACGAGCAAGATAATTTCAAAGTTGCTCGGGAAAATACAACTGGAATACGTAACATATAAATTGAATTTGCTTACAGACTGCGTGTTGAATATTCGTTAGAGAAGCAAAGAATCAGTAGATAGTGAACCGTATGGGCAGCTCCTTGACGGGCAGGAGAATACGGCCGAATAGCGTGTGGTCAGTTACCAGCTAAATAACACCTGCTTTAGTGTGAAAGCACAGACGATCGTGATTCTTATTATTATATTCAGAAGTTTAAGTCTCCGTTTCCACAACAAAGACGATATCACAGAGGAAGAATGAAGGGACACGTAGTGTGACAATAGACACGTGGAACCCATGCACGAGGGTGTTCCCACACAGGATCAACGCGCATGGGAACAGCAAGTCGGGAAAGAAGAGGAAGNCGATATCACAGAGGAAGAATGAAGGGACACGTAGTGTGACAATAGACACGTGGAACCCATGCACGAGGGTGTTCCCACACAGGATCAACGCGCATGGGAACAGCAAGTCGGGAAAGAAGAGGAAGAACAAATGGAAAAATGATCAGTATGAGTTAAAGGTGAGAAGGAAGCAAAATGGGCACGAAAGACAGACGAGACGATCGTGATGACGACCCAACGGGTCACGGGTCGTCTAGTTTTATACTAAAACTCTGTGAACTTTGCTTGCTTACTTATTTATTTACTTGTGTCTTGTTTGACACAGCTTCTTCGCTTTTAGATGGGGAAAAATTCAAGCCTCAGTGGTGCACATGGATGTATGCCCTGGGAAGTTTTAGAGTCCGCCATACAATTCACATGTCATCGTTCACGAGTAAGGAGGTTCTAATAGAGAGGAGCGCATCCTCTCCATTGATCCTACGGGAGCGTTGCGAGTAAACTATTCTCTTAAACTGGCTGAGTGGCTTATCTAATCGGAGAGCGGCATTGCCTCACGCAGCCTATATAGGAAGAAGCCCTGAGCTCAAATTTTTATAGCCATTGACCATCGACGAAATTCCGAGCGGATGGAAGTATGTAAAGGAAACTTGTATCCTCTATACCATCTCATGATGAAAGTAACAGGGCGAGCACTGGGATATAAATCTTCTGACACGATTGTCTTCGCAAAAATATTGAAGAACTGCCTGTCTCTATCTTCCTTAATTATATGTGCTGACCACTACCACTTCAGCCACTTCAAGGTCTCCAAACGCCAGCTTCGATCACGTGACAAAGCCATGTGTTTACTCGCCCAGAGAGTGCTTGGGCTTGCTCCTCCCATTATAAACTCTTTGCAAGCATACAAAGTGCGAAAATATGTTCCAAGCCAAACCGCCAATTTTCTGCCTATGATCCGAGAGCAGTTCCAGTTCGAAAGAGTGCAAACTTTGTTCTCTTCTCTCCCGAGGTTGTATCCAATCAAGGAGCTTGTATAGAGAAGGAGGGAGCCAGTAGCCTAGCCCGTTGAAGCTCAAGAGTCTCTTATTGCTTTCAGCCAGTTGTTGTATGCACCAATCGCATATCAGTAAAGAGTCTCTTATTGCTTTCAGCCAGTTGTTGTATGCACCAATCGCAGATCAGTAAAGAGTCTCTTATGGCTGCAGCCAGTCGCGTAAGCACCAATCGCATATCAGTAACTCGGTTCGTCTGCTGCTCCACCGTGAAACTCGTTGCTCCCTCGTCTTTTCCACCAATAAGCGTCTCACAGCTATAAGAGATTTGGTTGACTCGCTGGCAAGTCTGTAACTGGTCCACAAGGCTCCCTCCTTCTCTATTGAAGCTTCTTGCACGCAACGTTCCCGTAGGATAAATAGAGGGTGCGCTCCTCTTTATTTGATTAGATTAGATAGGCGGCAGTAGACGAACCAAGAGGCCCATTCCCAAAGAGACACCGGGACTAACACCCAGGCCTCTTTGAGCTATTGCCATTATGTTAGTAGGATATAGAGGATTGGGGAAACGAGAGGAGAANTTAAATTATCGTGCCCGTTCTTGCAACCAAGGGGCAGGTTCCACGTGCGTATCACAGATACAATCGAATCAAAGAGCTAATCCATGCCCCATAGAATGGATAGGCCATACCCCCAGAGGATCATCGAATTTATTCCCTATCTAAAAGTGAAGAATATGTGTCAAACAAGATCACAAGACACAAGACACAAGCAAGACACAAGACACAAGCATGACACAAGTAAACATGCAAGACCGGTTCACAGACTTTTAGTATAATATAGAAAGATAGATATAGATATATAAATTCCATGGTCCTATGGGGGTATGGCCTATCCATTCTATGGGGCATGGATTAGCTCTTTAATTCGATTGTATCTGTGCTACTCACGTGGAACCTGCCCCTTGGTTGCAAGAACGGGCACGATAATTTAAAAGTGGCTCTGGAAAATACAACTGGAATACGTAACATATATATAAATTGAATTTGCTTTCAGACTGCGTGTTGAATATTCGTTAGACAAGCATAAAATCTGTTGACACTGAGCCGTATGGGCAGCTCCTTGACGGGCAGGAGAGGACGGCCGAATAGAGTGTGGTTTACGACCAGCTAAATAAATAAGCAGAGACGATCGTGGCTATTATTATATTAAAAAGTTTAAGTCTCCGTTCCCAAAACAAAGGCGATGTCACAAAGGAAGAATGAAAGGACGCGTAGTGTGACAATAGACACATGGAACCCATGCACGAGGGTGTTCCCAAACAGGATCAACGCGCATCGGAACAGCAAGTTGGGAAAGAAGAAGAAGAACAGATTGAAGAACGATCAGTATGATTAACTGGTGAGAAGGAAGCAAAATGGGCACGAAAGACAGACGAAACGATCGTGAGGACGACCCAACGGGTCACGGGTCGTCTAGTTTTATACTAAAACTCTGTGAACTTTGCTTGCTTATTTATTTATTTATTTACTCGTGTCTTGTTTGACACAGCTTCTTCGCTTTTAGATGGGGAAAAATTCAAGCCTCAGTGGTGCACATGGATGAATGCCTTGGGAAGTTCTAGAGTCCGCCATACAATTCACATGTCATTGTTCACGAGTCAGATCGTGACGTATATATATATATATATATATATATATATATATGGAGCGTGGTAGCGCGGATACCGACCCCTTAATAGCTACGTTGAGTGCAGGAAGGAATTAAAGTTTTATTCGTGGCCAGTATCAGTAGCTTAGCTGATTTTTTACTTGTGTCTTCCTTATAGGCAGAAATTCGAAGGTTGAAGATCTACTTCGATTGTATCTGTGATGCGGTAGTTCCATAGCTCTACTGCATGAAAGGGCACGTTAAATTGGCTAGGGAAATACAACTGGAATGCGAAATTTACATGTACATTGACGACGCTGACAGCCTGGGCGTTGAATATTCGTTAAAGAAGCAAAGAATCTGTTTATAGTAAACCGTACGGGCAGGAGTGGACGGCAGAATAGCGTGTGGTCTATGTTCCGCTAAATAACACTTGTTTTTTTTTTTCGGGTAAGCAAAGACGATCTTGATGACGACCCAACGGGTCACGGGCCGTCTATTATAGAATAAAATTATATAATATTGCATATGAACATGATATTTCGATCATAACCTAATGTTATTTGTGATGAATCTGAAAAAAGAAATTTCCATATGTACCTCATGTACCTCATTCACAGTTTATGGGGATCTGCCATATATAAAGTTTAAATAATTTTTTGTACTTTTTGACATCCACGTATCAGTATATGCAACTAAAACTGTATGGAATGCATGCATTATATAGGGGACATCAAAGCACGCATTTTGAGTCTAAAACATGAACATGTGTTAATAATTACGCAAGATATGAGCATTTTTCTTTTCCTTACTCCTGCATTTAGGGCCAAAAAAATATTATCATCGCTGTAATATTAATGTGCTTGTTCTTCCCTACGTTCCTTCCTTCCTTCCTTCCTTAGTTCGTTAGCACGACCGTTACGCTTTCACAATTAGGTACGGGAAAATTACGGGAGGTATATTGGATACCACCTCGGGAGAGAAGAAAACAAAGTTTGAACTCTTGCGAACTGGAACTGCTCTCGGATCATAGGCATAAAATTGGTGGTTTGGCTTGGAACATATTTTCGCACTTCGTATGCTTACAAGGAGTTTATAATGGGAGGAGCAAGCCCAAGCACTCTCTGGGCGAGTAAACACATGCCTTTGTCACGTGATCGAAGCTGGCGTTTGAAGACCTTAAAGTGGTTGAAGTGGCAGTGGTCAGCACATACAATTAAGGAAGATACAGACAGGCAGTTCTTCAATATTTTTGCAAAGACAATCGTGTCTGAAGATTTATATCCCAGTGCTCGCCCTGTTACTTTCATCATCAGATGGTATACAGGATACAAGTTTCCTTTACATACTTCCATACGCTCGGAATTTCGTCGATGGTTAATGGCTATAAAAATTTGAGCTCAGGACTTCTTCCTATATATGTAGGCTGCGTGAGGCAATGCCGCTCTCCGATTGGATAAGCCACTCTGCCAGTTTAAGGGAAAAGTTTACACGCAACGCTCCCGTAGGAGAGGGTGTGCTCCTCTCTGTTAGAACCTCCTTTTATGCTTGATACAGGTCGGGGGGCGTTTTAAGTGAGTAATAATGTTTTTATTCTGTTGAATATACACAGGTTCTTTCAGTATTGTATAGGATGAAATAAAGTAATACATAGAAGTCGACTAACATAAAATCTTAACGTTTCGGGATGAAAAATCCCATCTTCAGAAAAAGGAAAACAGAAAATTAAGCTACAACCTATGAATAAAAATTTATTTATTTTCTGATTGTTAAGGGGAGCTTGGATGTTGTCGGGTAGAAGTCTAAAACGCAAATGAACGGAGCTGCGTGCAGGGGCTGGATGACAGCTCCCGTACAGTCAGCAGAATTCAGGCTAAGTATGGACAGTATGGAGCGGTACAGCCGAGGTCATAATGTTGAGGCTAGGTTTGGTTCTATATGTATGTGGAGAGGCTCTAATGCTGTGAGCTCGATGGGATTGGAAGAGTCTGTGATGGAAAAATCATTCCTGCTGATGGCATGGTTGTTTGCTCAGCATGTAGGCGAGGGGCTGAATGTGAGGGTTTCGCAAGTGGTAAGCCGGTACGACTGGATATACCAAATGTTAGTCAATACGGGCTTTGAAGTGTTGTCCAGTGCTACCCACGTATGAGGTGCTGCAGACCTGGCATCGGTAAAGGTAGATAACACCGGACAAAAGTGGTGTGGGAGCTTGTCTTTAAATTTGTAGTAGGACCCTGTGGTAAATGTGTTTTTGTATGAAAATTTGAAGTTGATATGTGGGTAGGCTTCAGAGAGGAAGGTTTTCAAAGTGTTTACTGTTCTAATAGATGCTTGCTGTCGTACGGAACTGAGTGAAAGAAGTCCAATTTACTGACCCAGGGTTTGCTAATGTTCGGAGAAAGTCAACTTCGTTTGAAAATGTAAGGGAGGAGGATGACAGATGGTATGCTCGAAATAGTAAAGTGTTTATTGCATTGATTTTGAATTGATCAAGCATTGACTGAAAAAAAAAAAACTTGTCCCGAGGCCTGAGTAGAAAGTTAAACGCATTAGGAGCATCTCCGAACCTAGCATCATGTAATCCAGATAACGTAATTTTCAACTACTCAAATGTTACCTTTCAACCACGCCTTAAATTGTTGTTATCTTTTGTCTGGAGTTTTGCCTACCCGTATTCAAACCGGATTGCTATAAACATTTCCTTGGTTTTGAGGGCTTAGCCAACAGACTGACATCTCAACCACTGCACCCTAATTTCTTGTTTGCCGAAGTAAGAAAGAAAATAATGGAAACTTGTAATAGCATTTGCAACTCGTACAGCAAACATAAAGTGTTTTTTCAATTTTTTTCGAAATCCGATCTATCTTTATTATTTAATTTCCAAAAGAGAATACCGTTGTCGTGTGCTGACCCGACAAAGGAAGAGGTGTTGTTATTCCAAATAAATATCAGTACCATAAAAAAATGAATGCAATTCTGGCTGATACAACAAAGTTCACTGTTTACGACTCTCATACCGATCCCATCAAACTTACGCTCAAATCATTGATAAAATCCATAGATTTTTGAAGAAATTGTTAGACCAAGGCATCATTACTGATTCGATCTAACGCTCACTTTACAATGCAGGTGCTTCCCCTGGAGTTATGTACGAGCTTCCAAAGGTACACAAAACCGGTACCCCCTTACGACCAATTCTAGCTGCATACAAAACACCGTCCTACAGTATTGTAAAATTCCTCGTTTCATTACTTGTACCTTTCACAACCAATCAGTGCACGTTGCGCAATTCATATGACTTTCGAGACCGAATCAAAAACCTCCAATTGCCTCCCAATGCCCACTTAGCCAGCTTTTATAGCACCTCCCTTTTCACCAACATCCCCGTAGAGGAAACCGCGAATATTATTTGTAACAAAGTCTTTACTGACACGGACCTATTCCACACTATAATAAACCTACCTCCAGAACTTTCCTTAGCCTTGCCATCAAAGATGCCTTCGTCATGTTTAACAATGGACTGTACAAGCAAATAGATGGAGTTTCCATGGGCTCCCCGCTTAGTCTCTCGCTGGCAAATATCTTTCTTTGCCATCGTGAAACCCTTTGGCTGAACGACTGCACACGGGACTTCAAACCGATCCACTATAATCGTTATATAGATGACACCTTCCTCATATTCAACAGTCGAACAGATTCTGATCTCTTTCTGCCATATTTGAATAGCAAACATCCAAATATCAAATTCACTGCCGAAAAACAATCAAATAATTCTTTAGCTTTTCTCGATATTTTAATAACTAAGCAAGACTCAACAATGACAACTGGAATTTACAGAAAATCCACATTCTAAGGTCTTGGGACAAATTTTTTCAGTCACTGCTACGATCAATTCAAAATCAATGCAATAAAAATTTTACTATTTCGAGCATACCATCTGTCGTCCCCCTACCTTACATTTTTATACAAAGTTGACTTTCTCCAAAAATTCTTTAAAAATAACGGCTATCCGCACCATTTTCTGGACCACTACTATAAATTATTGTTCCCAGACAAACTGTTTGATCCCGCCATTAGCAAACCCTGGGTCAGTAAATTCAACTTCTTTCATTAGCTTCTGTACACCAGCAAGGCATCTGTTAGCACAGTGCTTACTCTCTTGCTTAAGGTTGTCCATCGTTTCCGATGATGACGTTGGCGCCTCCACGATAGTTGCGTATTTGCGGTCGATGAGTGCGCTGATGACTGAAGAGACCAATTCGAGACCCACACCGACGTCCGCACT
>LQNS02277718.1:19029178-19061583 GCA_001587735.2 Parhyale hawaiensis
ATACTCGAGGGTGGCATATAGCTCAGACTCGGAGAAAACTTGTTCTGTTGAACGAAGAATCCAAAATGGAGAAAACCATTGGCTGCCAGCAAATCATTGAGGTTTTTACGCACGTGCTGACCGCTGAAGAATATCTTACCATTTGCCTCGATAATTATGCAATCAAATTAAGACGATCAGTGCAAACTAAAGGCGGCTGAAGTTTGGATGGAGAAGACCTCAGATGAGAGTACACATCACGATGGAAGTGATTGTTTAGAGAAGCTGCATGCATCTGCATCGAGTGGACTTCAAATTTATCAAAGAAAGACCGGAATCAGATATCCTATCCTGTTCGAGTACCATCATCAGTAACCTGGAATATTTTCTACCTATCAGTTTCCTATGAAGTTTGGCAGAATCAGCTCAGTCTTTTAGCCGGGAAGCCCAGAGCTAATTTTTGCCTATCTATTTCGTTAAGAGCGTGACACCAACATATAAATAAATATATATATTTATATATAAACACACGACGGTCATTCTTAGCATTAGATTAGATAGTGGCCCGAGTCTTCATTATAAATGACGGCAGAAAATTAGCATTTCAGGAAACTCCCCGCTGTCTCCTTTGCTTGTTACTGTTCAGAAGACTTCTTGAATGAAAATTCAGCATTCTGCCTAAAAAAAATTGGATATATATTATGAGGCGTAGTGAAGTGATATCACCCGTAGCACCGTTTAACAATGAATATGTCCAGACACGGTCAAGCAGGCAGGCTCAGGTCCCTCAGCTGGAGCGCAGAAGTGCGACCTCCGTATCCAAGATACCGTCTTCGGCACCTGAATTTTCTCCTATCTTATTCCCATAGAGCGTGACAGGAAAGATATATATATAATTATAAGTAAAAAAATAAATAAAAACACGACGTGAACTATTATATGGTGCTGATACGCCACACGTAGGCGCCCAATGGTCATCTGCTTATGTTCGACCAAAGAGATTTAGAGTACATAGGGTACAATAGCTACGAAACAAATGACATTTCACCTCTTCAGAACAGCGACCAAACTTCCTCACTAGCATGTTGCCCACGGGGTGGAGCTTTCGAGTTTCTTTCTCTATATCCTGGTTATCACGAAAATCATAAGTGGTTTTGTGACCCAGGTATAAGAAGCTGTTTAGATAAGTGTGCTCTACACCACTGAGGTATGTCACTTTGTCGGCCGGTACTTTTGTTTTTTATTTCCTAGGTTTGATGTACATGCAGACAGTTTTCACAATATTATATTCAAGACAAAGTTTGCTAGCTTCATTCTCACAAAATGAAAGTAAGTAGTTTTTAGAGCTAGCTGGAATGGGAAGCAGCAAGGACCATGTCGTCAGCATAGTTTAGCGCATTTACTGCTTTACCGTTAATTAATATGGCACCCTACTCCGGCGGCGTTTAGTTGGGTGAGCATATTGTCAATGAAGATATTAAAGAGAAGCGGGGAGAGTAACCCTCCCTGCCTTATGCCATTAGTCATTCCAAACGCTGATAACATTGCTGTTCCTCATTTCACAAAGCACTTCTGAGTTTAGAACCAATAATTTAGAGTTTTAACGATGTAACGGGGTATTTGTGAGCTCGGTCAAATGCAGCTTTAGCGTCTAGAAAACAAAGGTGCGTGGGAGATCCCCCGTCAATGAAGTGATTTATAAATAGTTTGAGTGCAAATAGCTACAGCCATTTCCGTTCCATGTTCGGGTTCAAAGCCAAACTGGTAATCGGCGGTCATCACGAATGGTGACATGCGTTTCTCTAGCACAAGCTCTGCTACTTTCAAGAGAGTAGCCCCTGCAATGGGTCGATAATTGCCCTGGTCTATTGGAGTATTTCATATTATTACATTAGTGTTCGATACTTTACTCATTTGGCTTTGCTTTAAACTATTGGTGATATTATAACCTTCATCAGATCATCTGGGAGGAAACCCAAAGTAACACACCTGCTGAGAAAACTTGCAAGGAGCGTTGCCAGCCTTGGGGGACTATATTTATGTGCTTCAGCTGGGATGTGGTCCGCCCCTGATGCTTAGTTATTCTTTAGCTTCGTGAGTTAGGTCACATAAATAGTATGAAAGCTTTTGTAACTTGCCAGGAAGAGCTTTAGAAACCCACATGGACAGTATTATCCCACATACTTTATTCGGTTGCTTGTTTAGCGTCAAGTTTGGTTTCTTGGTCTATCCGTCATCCTATTAGATTTGGATAGGCAAATGCAATTGCTCAACGGCTATATGGCACTTTTTTGCCAAGTTTAACATCTAGGCTCTGAAGACAGCTGAAGTATCGCTTAATGGCAGCATAGATACTGCATTTCATTCCTTCCCACAGCAATGCTTTATTTGCTCAAATGGAGCAGAATATCAGTGAAAGGATAGAGAATTTATTCTTCAGAGCAGAACCTTGAAGAATAGTGAATTCAGTTTCAGATAACCAAGGTGGAGCTCCATAGGACGTTTTCACATTAGCGTCACTGCTCTGAAGATAAATATTTAACCATCTTTATTTTTCTTTTCTACAAGTCAGGAACATAAAAACTTTCAACGACCAGCAAGATGTATGACCAGTTAATTACAACATGTACCGAGAATGGTACAATATAAATTCTGTAGTAATTTAATGCGTATATGAGCCGCTAGTTTTTTTATAAAGTACGAAGTAACTTGCTTACAATTGACTCTCCTCTCGATGAAAAAAGAATTAATGACCGTTTATTGATGTTTTACTACACTTATATAGCAGGGCAGCACTATGCCGGTCAAGTTGCTTATAGTTGCTCTCCGAATATTTTAATAGTAGTTGCTCCCATTATTATTGTCAAGTTTCTTCCTTATTTTTTTAGGGAAGCTCTGAAATCTTAAAACCAGATTATCAGTTGCTAGTTTTCTTATCCGTCTCTGATAAATAAATGCATGAAGCGTACAGGAATTCCTCGGCTTGCGCGAATAATTGGGGACGTGCAATTCGAAGTGCGAGCAAGTGGAGTAACTACCAGACTCTGTTTTCTATAAATAAGTTCCGGAATTATTGACAATATTACTATAGTAAAGAAACACTGGGAGGAGGAATTGAGAGAACTTTGTTTCTATTTGAATTCATTAACTTTTATGAGTGACTGCTTTGCATGAACACAAATTACAGAAAATTGCAAGTTGTTAATAATTGTAAACTGTTAGAAAATAAAAAAAAACTGAGCATATCTTAAATGTATTTATTCGGTTAATCAAATATTCCCTTTTAGAAAGAAAAATCATGTTCAAAATTTTTTTATACTTCCATACATCACTCAATCTTCTCGGCAAAGTTCACAATTTTGTCTTTAAAGCTTTGAAAAGTATACAAAACTTCATATTGAGTAGATTGAGAGATTATCATAGAGCCCGGATTTCTATGTTCTAATGCGTATATGAGCCGCTAGTTTTTTATAAAGTACGTCAATAAGATCAGAGCAAAAATATGCTATATACGCATTAGACTATTTTGCATATTAAGTATATAAACCCTAGCGAAGCATAGGAGTTGTGATATTATTGCATTGGAATACATAGCAATATTGCAGTTTTGAAAAATATTTATAGCGGTGATAATGAATAACATAGCTTGAAGATTATTGTTTGCTTTGTGGTGTACATGACGTCTAAATTTCGGTTAAGTATACCCTGTTACTATTTTCTATGGTATTATACAATTTTCTGCGTAACGTTTTCTTTCTTACGTAATTCTAGCCAGTCATTCTTGCACAAGTGCTCGTACTGCAGGACATAATTCATTTAATCCTGAAGATGCCCGTTCCATTGAAATTGCTCAAAAGTTATTGAAGGAACCGTCCACACAGCAAAATCTATTGTACATGGGAACAAACTTCTCATCGCTGTCTGATTCAATAAAGAAGTTAGAAGAGCGGAATTTGGAATTATTGAACACGCTTGAAGTATTTCATCCGGCATTGAGTATGATAGGTGTGGCCTATGGTGATATTGGTAAAAAATAAAAATAAAAGAAAATTCGATGAAGATGTTGTAAAAACCTCGTTTGAAAACTTGTGAAAAAATGCAGGGCATTATCGTTGGAGAAGAAGTGCACACAGAGAGAAATACTGCACAGCATGCAATGTATTTTAAGAATAAAGTTTACATATTATAAAAATCTAACGTTTCGGGATCAATGACTCTTCTAATCCAATCGAGCTCATGACATTAAAGTCTCTCTACAACCATATAACAAAACCCAGCCTTAACATTATGACCTCAGCTGTACCGCTTGACACAACACACGATTCGCTCCACATCTGTCGATTGTACAGCAGCTGACATCCGGCCCCTCCCCGCAGCTTTGTTCATTCGTTTCTTAGACATCCCCCCGACCACATCTATGCTCACTCAGTACGAAATAAAATAAATTTTATTTATAGGTTGTAGATTTTCATTTTCGCTCTTTTTCTGATTATGGGATTTTTATTCATCCGAAACCCAAAATTTTTACAATCGGTCGACTTTATATTTATTATTAGATAATTACCTTAGTTTATTGAATTTTAAGTATGCGCCGTTAACTTCAGTTGAAGTTGAGAGGAGCTTTTCCAAACCCAACAAGATATTGAGTGACCAGAGAATGCCATAGAAACAAGAAAATGTTTGAAAATTATTAATTATATCTTTTAACCGTTTGTAATATATTTAGTTGCCGATTTTGCTACTGCACATAATTTCTATCAGCTGAAATAATATATATGGCATTTACAGGTAGATAATTAATATATTTTCTGAATTCATTGTAATATATCTATTTATCTACTGTAGTGATAAGTTACAGTCGTAGAAATTCTAATCTTTGTTTTTAGTTACAATCTTCCTAAATATAGATTGAAAATGTTCTCTTTATATAATGTTGTTTTATTACCTGTTATGATACTTGTTTAGGGTAACACTTATGTACATCGTTCTTTATGTTGGTAAAAAAGAAAACGATGACACAGAGGATCTACTTTTCTATTAATAACAGCATACTTAGCATAGATAGGAGGATATGAGAGCATGCCTATTTTATAGCGCTATTTCGCCTAGATTTTTACTGCTTTTTCGCCTATTTTTAAGGGCATAGAAATGCAGGCTCTGGTTATAAATCAATTCATGCAGTAAAGGGTTACGAAATTTTGATAAGGAAGAAGCTGATTTTACTTTTCAATGGCATAGTTCGTCCTCAACTAGATAGTTTAGTCCTCTTTATTTACCGCACAAGTAAATAAGACAGCTCGCCCAACTTGAGCACTCGGTATCAATCATTAGCTCGGGTAAGTCGAATTTCGCGCTAGTTGAATTCGCGCAAATTGAAGAATTCTTGTAATATTACCGCGAGATACCGCTTTCTAGGAAAAGAGACTCTGCTGCAAATAAACTGAGCACTACTCGTACGTGGCACTAACGTAAGGTGAACTAATTTACTCCGTGTGGTGGTGATATCAATCACAAGTTAATTACAGCTATTTCCGGTGCTCCTAATATAAATTTTCCTATCTGTTTCGCCGTGGTAAATGGGTGGAACATTGCTCTCACCGTCTTGCGGCCGGAAGCTCGCTTACTGGCAAAAGAGGTGAAGTTGAGCGGTGTTCGGGTATGCAGCATCAGCGTTTCTGCATTCTAAGTCCACTGAGACTGCAATCGTACACTCTTCTACACCTAGTGGGCAAGTAACTGTAGCAGAGCGAGTACATACGGATTTCCCAGGTGAAGCGTCCGGCCAAGTTGACTTTGCTTTTATGGGATTGTATACGAGCCTAAGCAATATAAATTTAGGCTTATATTTGTAGATTATTCGCATTGTGGAGAACAACATTACCGGCCTTTGCGACATTCCATCGGATTTTCTGAGGACTTGAATAGGACTTTTCTAACTTTGTGAATTAAGAGACCTTATAGTTTGAGTCTTTTAAAGTAAGATTTATATTTGTAAGGTAAATCAATAGATTACTACTAAGGATATTAAATGTTCTTCCCTCCCAACAACCATACCTGAGAAGTCCCGAAGGATTCGAAGTACCCTAGCAAATTATTTAGTAGTCGACCGTTCATCGGTAGTGTAACAACTTCACGAATACTCGAATTTGGAATAATGTTTCCCACTGAAATATAAACAGGCTACTTCTGCTTCCTGGAAGACGCCTTCATGGAAGTTACGTGTTTTAGCTCAAGAACCTACTAAATTCTGAAAGGCATTGCCATGCCAAATGAGCTACCTCGCAAAATGCAGTCTACTAGTGGGAAGGAACGGGCTGCCGGCACTGAAGCGCTGTGGCGGGATTGGAAATCAATAACCTATCTCATTGATTAGTTAATTAAAATTTACACTGTTCCATTAAACTGAGTGCACTACGAGAACAACAGCCCCATAAAACATAGACACTGATACACCATCCCAGCTCAGTGAGCTCGGCTCCCATCACCTTTGGGTGATCTAGTGAACGTTAGCTTACTGAGCAGGTGAGATATCGCCAGATTTGCTAGGACTCCAGTTCATTTCATAAAAGATTCTAATATCGGCGAAAACGCATTGCATTAAGACATAAATACTTCCAATTCTTTGGGAACTTAGTTAACTGTTGCTTTACCTAAACTTCTACATACTGTTCAAGCTAAATTACTTATAGGTCTTAAAGGATGTGAATAATACACCGGATAGCTTCGTATCATTTATGGTGTGTGGCATCTTTATGCACAAAATGAAAAAAATTCGCTTAGGCCTGCTGGCTTTCAGTTTCATACATAAATAACAAAGTATTGATTCGCATTCTGCACGGCCAAACTTGCTCGCAAACGATGTAAAACACCTATGCAATCTGATATTCAAGTCAGGTGAATGAAGGACTACAGGCAGGGCTACATACAGAGTACGTAACTGTATAATCAAAACAGGGACTGTATGCAGACGTAGCAGGTCACAGAATAAAGTAAATAAGTTACTATATTCAGAAGAAGCAATTGCAATTGAATATGTTGAACAAAGAAATATGAGTATAGGTAGCAAGTCTATAGCCTAGTCTGCTGACAGTTTTATTATGTATGGGACACACTGAACTAGGGCTATGGGCAGTCGCAGCAAGTCAAAACGGACATGAAATGCTTGAAATAAGCTGCCTGAAAATTGAAGCTATCTAATTTTCTGTATCTGCCAACTAGTGGAATGACAGTTTATGATTCGTCCATAAAATACCTATATACCACTGAAGCATTCCATTATTTTTAATCAATATTTCCTGGACTGTCAGTTGCTGCTTGGCTTTTAAACGGTTAGTGAAATTTCCTATTTAGTTGGTCATTGTTGCGTAACATTTAAGAGGCTATTGCGCGCAGGAATCTAAAAAATTATTACAGTTTGGCTTTTAGCGAATTACCTGTTTTTATCTTTTAGAGAATTTTGGACGTTTCGTATTTAGGACGTTATTTTCGTTAGAGCATTAGAAAGTTTTGACGTTCGGCATCTAACGTGTCACTACATGTTGTCGTTTAGTGTAGCACTGCACTTTGGCATTCAACAAATTTTCGTACTTCGGTAATTAGCAAATTATTGCACTTTGGCAGCTAGCAAGCCAGTACCACAGTCCTCCACACAGCTCGCTAATATTGGTACACGCAATATAAATCGACGTTGGTTGTCTTCTTTCTGTTACCTGAGACAGCAGCTAGCAACTGCTCGCCAGTGGGACATGTTTCCTCCAGATAGGATCAGGGAAATGGAAATCGAAAATCGATGAGGCGCTGGATCGTAGACACGTGCAGTTTAAAAGCATTTCTATGAAACGGATCCCTCAAAGTTCATCCAGTATTGTGTATTAGGAGTGGCATTGAACGAGCGCAGAAGTGATGGCATCATTAAGAGTTCTATAACATGTGAGACGAAACTTTTAATAGTATGGGGTTATACCTTTAACAGATAACTTTACTTGCATTGATAAATATACAAACAATGATAATTGATTGGGAAAGACGATGAGTTTAAATTGCCCAAATCGTCGCATCGTTTGTAAGCATAAGACCAAAGAAGTAGTGCTTCCTGACCTAATACTATATTTTCTAGTTGGTACGTATATAACTCGGAAAGCTAAATAAATTGTAGTTGTCTCAAGTTTATGTAAAATTTCATATTTTGATTTAATAGAAAATAGCAACCGGTATTTAAATTTCAAGTAAATCTATCTGTTTTATGTTTGGAGTTTGTTTCTTTGTTAAGTTTTTGCTGACTGTGATTGGCCGCATTTGAGTGTGCGAATTTTCAGTTTAATCCGTCACAGCGAAGTGCAGCTGACAATAACACCGAACAAGTTTCCATTAGTCCATTCAACTGTATTCCTATTAATACACCCCCTCAATATACCCACATAATGCGCTGCTATCGAAAGGCAGAAAAAAACCGAAGGACATGAAGTATCTAAAGCAAACTGTTAAAATGAGCCGTGTGCCGAGACCAAAATATTAAGATGGCACACCTCCCCAAATCTCTACGCAGTATATTAGATGTGGACACACAATGGCCTAATAAACAACGATTAAAGACAATAGGGGTAGTTTCCGCGACACATTGCGAAACAAACCGAGAGCTCTACTCAACACTCAAATCATCGATGTGCTTTGAAAACGAGTGTTTCCAATCTAGCGTGACACCTAGGTATTTTATATCTTTAATCCAGTCTAGTTTAACATCATTGAAGTATATATCTGGTAGCTGAGGCGTATCTTTTGTTGTTATAAGTATTAATTTTGTTTTCCGTTCATGGGGAATAAGTTTATTCAATAAAATAGCCAGGATGAAAGTCGCGATATGAATAACTTAAGTTTATCGACAGCACTATCAAACTTATCGCCAGAAACATAAAAGGCAGCGTCATCTGCAAATAAAACACATTTGACCTCAGGAAGAGCAACAATATTATTAATAAAAGCATTACAATAAAAAGGTCCTAAAGTGGATCCTTGAAGAGCACCTAGCGAAACAAATTTTTTCCAAGGAAGAAATATCATCGTAATATACATATTGACGGCGATTGCTTAGGGAAGGAGCAAGCAATTTCAGTGCAATATGTCTTACACCATAGATTAGAACTTAGCGATAAGTAGATCAGCACCGATACAATCGAGGGCTTTCCTCAGATCAAGAAATAAGCAGATACCATACCTCCTTTGATTAAATGTAAGATGAAAGTCAGAAGTATTGATAAAATAGCTAATGAAGTATTAGTGCCACTCTTAAAACGAAATTGAGATGGAGATAAAACATTACACCAGTTAAAATGGCCGTTAAGATGCGAGATACGACATCCTTAACAACTTTATTAAAAACTGATAGTGTGGAAATAGGTCTATAGTTTTCAAAAAGTGAAGGGTCGCCAGGTTTAAAAATTGGGACAACACGGGCACATTTTAAAATATCAGGGTAAATTACTTCTACCATCAGATATTTTACAATTTGACAAAAGTCGTCGAGATAAAAGGTAAAATGTCATAAAGGTCAGAGGGATAAATCTCCCCGTGATAAAACCTAAAATGAATTTAATTTCAGCAGAGCTAGTTGGGAGTAAGTAACAGGAAGCATTCACTTCATCAATGCCTTGCAAAATGTTATCCTTCTGAGGGGGAAAAGCCCGAGTTAAAGAAGGAGCAATTTTTATATAATAGTCATTGAAGTATACACAATGTTATTTTATTTACTGATAGAGTTGCCGTGTTCATCTTTGAGAGAAATTTTATGATTGGTAGTATCCCGGCCCATAAGAGTATTCAAAATTTGCCACGTTTGTTTTTTTAGAATTATTTGCCTGATGTTTGATCGCCTTGATGTAATAAAGTTCGTCAGCAAGTTTAAGAACAGTGTTTAATGTATTTCTGTATTACCTGTTAAATCTAGTACTTATAATACCCCTGCTGTGTTGCTTCCTAAATTTATTTTGCTTATGTATTACGTACTTTCAGTCACTAGTCATCCACGGAGCGCGATTGAAGCGTCGTTTAATTTGTGTACTTATAATTGGGCAGTATTTGTTGTATTCGTCCATAATCATCTCAATAAAATTACGCAATGCAATAGAGGGGTCGGCAAGAGCGATGTCAAAATCTAAATCCCTAATTGCCTAAATGAACCCTCCCCTAGAATTATCGTCTAACTTCTGATAGGTAACAGTAACTAACAGACTGAAGTATTTGCAGAAATTTCCATCACTTAGAGTGTTTTGTCTCCAGTATTAGTTTCAGATTTAAAATTATTGTTTTGACGGAAACTTGGCTAGATAACATTTCAGACAATGGTTTCGCCCTTAAGAACTATAATAAACGTAGTTTGTATCGCAACAGGTATGGGGGAGACATTTCAGTGTATGTACTTGATAAATGGCAAGCTAGCGTGCGGGACGATATGTGTTTCGTGAACGATACCGTCGAATTATTGTCATTGTTTGTGAACGGCTGCAATACAGAACTTATGTTGTCGTGCGTGTATCGCCCTCCTGTGTCCACAGTTCGAAACTTTAATATGTTTATAGAAACTGATCTTTTACCATTATCAAAAACTATCCCTACAATTATATGCGGTGACTTTAATATCAATCTGTTTAATCCATTAAAGTTACGACATGTCAATGAATTTCTCAGTGTACTCAGTTGATATGCATTTTTTTCAGTCATTACTATGCCCACCAGATATGCACCCGAAAATCCCATTACTAAAATAATACTCGTTGCTAGATCAGGTCTGTGTAAACTCTCAATTCCAAGGGATACATAGTTGTGGAGTGATAGATAATGATATTACGGATCATCTTCCAGCTTTTGTTATATTTCAGACTGATGAAGATCAGCAAAAGAAGCACCTAGCTATAAAAATTTTAAATGTAGACGAGGGCTTCAGAGGTCTGTCGACAGCGTCCAGGCTTTGAACCTGCCAAGTTCTTGCGATGTTAATCCATGTGAGGCACTATCTACTCTATTGCATTAATTGTACAGCTTGTATCACAAGGAATTTCCTCTTAAGTAGTCTGATGCTGATGTAGGGAAGCACAGTACAAAATGGCTGGCAGGCGAGTTGAAGCAGTTGATTCGTAGGAAACATAGATTGTATGGTCTTTATAGGAGAGGCATAATTTCCAAAGATCATATTCTGTTTACAGAAATATCTTGACTTCGGTGTTAAGAAAACAAAAAACAATTCTATTACCAACAACTGATATCTTGTGCGTCTGGAGATTCCAGGAAAACGTGGAAAATCATAATCGATTTACTGAATCGAGGCTCAAAAGAGCAGTTTGAGTCTATGTCAGTAGAAGGGAGAAAGACTGCTGATTCCGATCTTGCGCAGCATTTTAACGAATATTTCTCGACATGTGCCGATCGTCTGGTAAGCGATCTTCCTAGACAAGTAGTACTGATCAACGTGAGCCGCCCTAGAATAGCAGATGAAGTGTCTTTTGATCATATCACTCCTGATGAAATTACCACAACAGTTATGACAATGGAAAACAAACGTTACCATAAAAACGAAATTCAACTGAGGCATATTTTAATAATCTTGCCATTTATCAATCTATATCTATGTGCTATACTCAATAAATGCGTCAGGACTGGTATGTACCCCGATTGTCTAAGAAAGTTGCACGAGTGGTGCCAATTTTTAAGTCTGGAGATCCTGTGAATGTTTGTAATTATCGACCGATTTCCACATTGTCAGTCTTCAACAAGATTTTAGAAACGGCAATCCATAGTAGGCTCACACGATTTATGGAAGCGCATCGTATTTTATCTTCGTCCCAATACGGTTTTAGGAAAAGTAAAAATACAACACAGGCAATAGTTAATCTAGTCAGCAACATTTTACCGTACTGGACAAAAAACGTTACACGATTTGTCTGTTTTTAGACTTAAAGAAGGCTTTCGACACCGTGAATTGGGACATTTATTAGCAAAACTAGAACATTACGGCATTAGAAACATTATGTATAAGCTCATTGAGAATTACTTACAGAACCGTAGGCATTTTTTGTTATCAATGACCATGTATCCCCAACTGCTCCTGTAAATATAGGTGTACCACAGGGTTCTGTTCTGGGATCTCTTCTTTTTACTTTATGAATTAATGATATTGCCCATTTTTCTGATGTCAATGTAATTTTATTCGCTGACGATGCAGTATTTTATCCTTATGACATATACTTTTTTGATGTAATTCAAAAGATAGTTTTATAGAATCCCTTTTAGAGTGGCTTCGTAGTAATCGCCTTTCTCTTAAAACTCAAAAAAACTAAATTAATGCTTTTCACTTCGCGACCTAAACCTGCCCTGCATGATATTCGGTTCAATGGTACTATTTTACAATGGGTGACGTCCTTCAGATATCTAGGTCTAATTATTGATAATAACCTGAGTTACACTTTGCACATAAATCATGTTTGCAAGCAAATAGGAAAAGCAAGGGGCGCTATATAAGCTGCAGCCAAATACTTAAATAGGAAATCATTAGTCTTGTTGTATTTCGCACTTGTATATTCTCACTTGACTCAAAGCATAATACTGTGGGGAGGGGCTTCAGCGAACTTCTTAAGACCTCTGAACGTGGCCGTTAACAATGTTCTTCGAGTGATCCTCAATGTGCAACGCGATGAAAACAATGTTCCTGTAATTTCAGTGAATGATATGTATAGGAGACTGGGGTTGTTGAAACTCGGGGAGGTTTATGATTATTTCTTATTGAAATTAGTAAGAAATGCGCTATATAGGGACAGACATGTTTCGTAAATACTATGCCATCCTATTGCCGAATCATGAGTAGGGCACCCGACACAGGATACTAAACTTACCACAGGCAAGGTTGGAGGTACAGAAGAAATTTGTCATTTTTCAGAGTGTTCGACCCTATAACTCGATTCCAGATATGTTCACTTAACCAATGAATGATACCGTGTTCAAAATAAAGTACAAAGACTATGTAATGAGGCAATACTAGATGTATTTCTTTTATCAAACTTAGGTAGGAAGCTCGTTAGATAAGGGTTTTCTGTTGTTATCTGTTCTCGTTTAATCAAAAAACACATTCTTATTTGCAGTCATATGTTTCCATAAAGAAACATGTGTGTGATATTGAAATCCACCAACAGATCCGTTTTTAGTTTGAATCAATTTAGAGCATATCAAGGGTTTATTGCCTGAATTTTAGAGATTGGTTATCACCTAATGAAGATTGTAAGCAGTGCTTAGAATTTTAGAATCTGAATATCCTAGTCCTACCTTTTCGCTTGATGTTTATGTATAGGAGTTTATTTTACTGCAATCGATATCAAGGTCTTTTAATGTAAGTGTGTCTCACTAGTGAATATTTCACTTTTAGTTGGCACGTTCTCTATTATAGGTAAATTGAGCTTGATCCTCGTGCAATTTTAGTCTCGTAGTTTGTATGTATCAGTGTGCTCTTGTACATGCATTTTAACGACGATTGTATTCAGAGAACAACGATAAAGGAGAGTAAACAAAACTAAAGCTATATCGCAATGTACAAAAGATAATGGTAAAATAAGATAAGGCGATAGATGGTCTGCTATTTCATAATCAATAATCCCTGCCACAGCAGTACTTATATTAAAATTAACCCACATATGATCGATCAAAGAACCCTTGGTGACTCCATTCACTTCTGTTACTCTAGTGGGTTTCCTGATCAGCAGACAGAAATTTAAGCTCACCATCATTTGAATAAAATTTTCAACACTACCCAGGTGAAATGGATTGAATATATTAATGTTTAAATCTCCATACAATCACACTAGAGGAAGGAACTGACTGGGTGATAAAATCCGAGAAAAAGTCTGTAAAAGCTTTAATGTCATGACGTGGATGCCTATAAACAGAACAAAAATTAATTAAAAACATCCAAACATCAAATTCACCGCCGAACATTAATCAAATAATTCTTTAGCGTTTCTTGATGATTTAATAACCAACCAAGACTCAAAACTGACCACTGGAATTTACAGAAAACCCACATTCTCAGGGCTCGGGACAAGTTTTTTCAGTCACTGCTACGACCAATTCAAAGTCAATGCAATAAAAACTCTACTCTTTCGAGTATACCATTTGTCCTCCTCATGCCTTGCATTTTCAAGCGAAGTTGACTTTCTCCGAACATTTTTCAAAAATAACGGCTATCCGCACCATCTTCTGAACCACCACTGCAAATTGTTCCTAGAAAAGCTGTTCGACCCCGGTATTAGCAAACCCTGGGTCAGTAAATTGGAATTCTTCCACTCGCTTCCGTTCTACAACAAAGCATCTGTTAGTGCAGTAAACACTTTGAAAACGTTCCTCTCTGATGCCTACCCTCATATCAACTTCTAATTTTCATATAAAAACACATTTACTATAGGGTCCTACTTCAAATTTAAAGACAAACCCCCCACACCACTTTTCTCCAGTGTTATTTACCGTTACCGATGCCAGGCCTGCTGCGCCTCATATATAGGTAGCACTGGACAGCACTTCAAAGCTCGTATTGACCAACATTTAGGTATATCCAGTCGTACCGGCTTACCACTAGCGAAACCACCACATTCAGCCCCCCGCCAACATGCTGAGCAAAACAACCATCCCATCAGCAGGAATGATTTCTCCATCATAAACTATTCCAATCCCATCNTTATGACCTCGGCTGTACCGCTTCATACCGTGCACACTTAGCCTAGAATCTGCCGACTGTACAGGAGCTGACATCCAGCTCCTCCACGCAGCTCTGTTCATTTGCCTTTTAGACTTCCCCCCCCCGTTAACACCAATGCTCCCGATTGTTAGCCAATAAAGAAAGTTCTTTTATTTCATAGAGTGTTGGTTAACCTTTTTTTTTCTGAGGATGGGATTCTTAGTCCCGAAACGTTAAATTTTAATTTTGTCCACTGTTATTTAATATTAAATTAATTAAATTTTCGGGCAGTTTTAGAGAGAGCAATGTCAAGTCCATCTACGAAAAAAAAACACAAATCCCGCAGCCATTCCGGTTGCGGTTAACACAGATTTTCGCATAACCATCAATATTAATCGAACTCTCAACAGTATCATCTAATCTCGATTGAGTTATGACCATGATGCTAACTTTGAAGGAAACGGTGCTAAGAAATGCAAGCAATGACTGAAGTTGCAAGTCAGACTCCAAATGTTGATACATAAAACCGAATTTCATTAGATATAACCTTCACACTTCCACAAAATGAATCGTTACTACGACAGTTGCGCTTTCACTATTAGATTAGGGAAAATTCAACACCCAAAGCGCTCTGATTTTTTTTTTTTTTGCTGCAAGAAAGCTCAACCATAGATGTTCTTTTCTTTTCTTTAAATATTTTCAGTCAGTTTCGAAGCAAAGGCATGATCGTCATTTCACCCATATCTTAATCAATATTCGCGGGTCCCGTAATAGTGCCAAAAACATCTCCTGCGATGACAAAAAAAAAATAAAATAAAATAAAAAATGAAACGTGTAAGACTATGAAGGGATAAATTATCTGTAAACTGTGGAAAACAGAGGTTAGAAAAGGCTTTGAAATACGTATAGCACAATGCAAGCAGTACCGTTATATCTCTATGTCCTTATGAAGATACAAACGCGAAGTCTCTGCTGACAGAACAAATACGTGGTTCACAGGGGAAATCAGAGGACTATGAGAAGTTAAACGAAGTGTAAGGAATACCGACTGTGTAACGATAGACAAGGTTAAGCGGCGTACAGTAGTTTAAACGAGGTGGGTTATGTTAGGATCGCTGCCTCTGTTGAGTGTTATTTGTGTGTCTACCTGTCACCAATCATGGACGGAACTTTACGAAATTTACAGGGAGCTTGGCATGGTAGGAGGAGGAGGTGATGATTATCGAGGCGAGAGTGGTGATAATGTTTTCCTTGAAGTTGTATATTTTCTGTTTGTTTGTATTTCAACCCAAAAAGAGGGAGAAGGTTTGGAGTAATGTTCAAAAATTTTTCCAGGGAGTCAGGTGGGTTGACCTAGATACGAAAAATGTCAAAACTCTTGAGTAAGCTGGCCATCATAATAGCGGCATTGAATTTGCCTCATCGCGGGTGATGGTCTTAGGTCACGAGGTGTTCTTGTTACCTTTTGGTGAAAATCCATTCAACAGTTTGTTTGTTTTTCTACCTCTTTTTTCTTGGTAAGACAGCTCAAAAAGATTTCGACAAATCGTCATGGAAGTTTTTTGCCGGAATTGTTGGGGTGTCCGTTTGTCTCTAAGTTTGTTTGTACGTTTGTCGTAACATAACCAAAAACGTGATGAACGGATCTTCATGAAATTTACAAAAATTGCTAGAAAAGCTAGAGGACACAAATGACGAAACTTTCGTAATGATTGGTGTGTCCGTCGTGTTTTGACTTGACTGTTTTAATGTTTGTCAGAACATGACTCCAATGTTCATGGCCTGATATCCATGAAATTTCTGAAAGTATTAGAAATTTTTACAGACACAAATGATTTAATTTTGGAGATGATCGATTTGTCCGCTTGTGTGTTTGATTAAATGTTTTCATAATGTCTGTCAAATCCTAACTGAAAAAGTTATGGACGTATCTTCAAGAACATTACAGGAGCTGTTGGGAATGATAAGAGGCACAAAAAAAAAATTGGTGACGATTAAATCGACATGCTGGTTTCAGAGCTAATATTTTTTTTTTTGTTAATATAGCCTTACATGATGCAGGTGTGTGTTCTCAGGGCACTTCTCTAATTAGTAGTTGAATACTTCCATGAGGAGCTGCTGCTACTTACATTTCCAACCAACTCTGGAACATCCGCGTAACAATAGTGCTCATGCATCGTAAGTAAGTTAGCAAGTAGCCTAGTATGGCGCAATGCGTCTTTGAAATGCTTACCATGACAAACTTGACTAATCAGGAATGGCACTCGTCGACAGTCATGGATTTTAAGTTATTAATATTTTACCCAATCAAGTAAAGCACTTAGAAGCGTTTCTGCTGCATGACTGCACGGCATAATGGAAACATTGAAACGGACGTACGGCAATGAGATCAACTAGGCACCAGACAAAGGACGTGCGCTGATCGCATGTTCTCACCGTCTCTGCTGGAAATAAATAATTTATGCAACCATTTCTCGGTGGGATAATGTTAGTTGGTAACTACATGTTTTATCTGGCACATTATGCATTAACGAGGAAGCTTGTATACTGTAAGGTGCTTCGAAATTTATTGCTGAACACAATATGGACCTAAACCTATTTTAATGATAGTGATAATAATGAATTTGTGAGCAATAAATATAACACTTTTTCAGTATGATTTTATTCGGATTTGTGGAGCACTTAGGCTATTCAGTCAAAATTTCCTTTAAATAATATGTTTTAGCTTGCACCTGCTTGGTAAACTTACAGAAATTTGTGTTTTGAAAGATATGTAACCCTGCTAGGTAATTGAAATCTAGTCTCAGTTGAAGATAAGTAATTTAAAATCGTCGGGAGTGCATGATATTCAACCGACTTTCCTCACATCGTCCTGCTTGCAAACCCTTTGAAAGCATCCGCGTCTAGAATATGCAGCAGATTTCCCAACACCAGCGCCATATAAAGAAGTTCAGCTGTTCTTGAAACCACCTTAGCTGACGAAAGGCAGCCTCCCAAGCGTCTGCTTTGTTTTCAGTTTCCGATATTGGAAAAGCCAAATTGTGTCGAGACTTTGCGACTGGAGGGGCTAACTTGAGTCAGTTTTCGTGCTGTGGACACCTCTCAATACCGCTTTATGACCCGACCATTTGTGATGGTTTCCAACGTACAGCCGTCAATACACCCATTGGCAGGGGAGACGTGGGTCTTACATAAGAATAATGATGGCTTCTAGGCTCTCCTGCGGGGTCGTCGCTCCAGCTCAACGCCGGCATTTACTTAAGGAATGCAAGCAATTTTGGACAGCTTTCTGCGCAGGATTTTTTTTTCTTTAGCGTTGTAATGGTGCCACCTAATGTGTAAATGTTGCTTGTGTGCATAATATACGCTGTTCATCTTTTAAAGAGAATCCACATTGTTAATAGATGGGCAGAGCTGTGGGAGTGTGGATGTTAAAATATTTAATAGACCAAGTTGAAGTATTTGGACACGAATTGCCTTCATTATTTTTAACTCGTGTTGAGAAACGTTTTACCCGGCATGCATTGTTCACAAATTCAGAGATCGCGTCTTTCTAACTGGCACAGAGATCGGCAAGCGTCGTAGAGAATATGTATCTAGTTAAAGAATCAATAAACAGTGGGAAAATATTAAGCATGTCACAAGCAATGTGGAAAACTGAACAGTATGTTGCATAAGTTTCATTGGGAATAAAAGGGGACGGTTTCTCTGTTTACATCCGTGCAGGCAGAGAAATTTCTGTTACAGTTAGTTCATATTCACCATTTTGAAGATACGTTTTATCAGACTCTTGTTTAGCTTTAAATCTTCATCGATAATGATAGAGATGAATTTACATCTATAGAGATTGTTTCTGTGTGCGTCAGACACGTGACACCGGCTGGATAATGACCAGAAGAGGTGTACACTGTCAATGGGTGCCTCTACCAACAATTTATTCTCGAGTGGACAGCAATTAGTGACATCAGTAGAGCATCACTCGTGTCAGAAACAATTCTGCGGTGCTTGCATCTGACACAGCGGCTACCGTCATGACGCAGGATATGGCGCACAATTTTATAGAAAAGAATACCGACTGTGGGATTGAAGCTTCTAGTTTAGTGTAAGTCCTGATGCCTTCGAATTTGGCGAACAAACCACCACTGTATGGCAAAATGTCGATCGATCAAATTCCTCGAATCTCGTTACATTTTCGACATTTTTAGCCTTACCTACCATCCTCCATTTACGCTGGAGCGTTACAGTATGAGAAAACAAAAAGCCTACATAGATATCAATATCTAAAATGAAACACAAATTTAATATAGGACATGTTCTTCGTACTTGGTAGGCAGCACGTAAACTCTCGTTCGTTCATAACGCATTAATTCATTTTTCTTGCTTTCGTAATATATACTGTTAAGTCTTTCGAGGTCCCCACTCCCCAGTGGTGTAGTTACTGTATATTTGGTGATTTTTACGTGGTATACCTACGGGGCCAAAGACAATGCCACGTATAAGTGATCAAAGTATCAGATGGTACGCTGTTTTATATTTAACATCAGGTGTGCTACAGCAGGTTATTCGTTAGCAAAGCTGCTTTATACTTGACGTCAGCTGTGCTGAAGCAGGTTACTTGACGTCAGCTGTGCTGAAGCAGGTTATACGTTGGTGATGCATGCAAACAAGAAACTGGTATAATACTCGTGTATCTACAATATAGTAAAGACCGATGTGTATTCATCGGTTTGTTTGTTTATTTATTTATCTGTTTATCCATTTTCTGTCAGGCTTTAGCAAAACAGATAGGTGGAAATTAGCCCAGGTTGGAGGCTCTGGTCGTCTTCTCAAGTTCTATTGAAAACTGTTAGGTAGGAAATAGGCCAGGTTGCATTAGATGGCAAACGTATTTTGATCAGGGACAGTTGAAATTCAAACAATGAAGACAGCGCAGGCTTAGTCTGATTTGTACGAGTATTTGCTTCTCCATACATCGAATCTATGGGTAAGTATCGGACGACCTCAAGTCTAAATGCACTTCTTGCATTGCCGAAGTTGGAATCTCAGCCCTGAAGTTATCTGAAGCTTCTATTGGCTCTCTCATGCATCTTGATTCGTTGTTTCTTCCCACAGATGATTTTGTTGCTTCAGCTAATCTCCCAAATGTAATTTAAGTAGAGCCCCCAGCCGTCAAATATGACGGTAAAAATTTGGTGACTGAGCTTTTTATTGTTTCTGTTCACAGTATAGGTTTGGCTGTATTATAGGTCTCATCCCTGCAAGTGTGATCTTCCATCAGTGAAACGCAATCTGTACAACCATGAGTTTTGCGATAGCAAAATATCCCCCATCCAAGATAAGGCGCGAATATCAGCTTGGAATTGATCAAGCGTTATGTGGCACTAAGAAAATAAAAGTTCAGTCAAAAGAATTCGCTGAAAATGCCCAGGGCTCACCGTATTGTTGATAACAACTGATTGTTGAACCTCCTGCGTTGAACTTTGGCTGCGATGTAAATTCAATATAAAAAGGCGTCTGCTCAGCGTGAAGATTCAACTGCTACGATATCATTCAGCATTCAAAGCGGGGATCCAGAAGCTAAGGATCTAGAGACCGGGATCCAAAGGCCGGAGATCCAGAGCTATATTTGTCACCGGTACTTCAAGCGCTGAAATCTAATCTAATACTAAGAATGCATGACCGTCTTGTGTTTCTTCATATTTTCGGTGTCACGCTCTTAACGAAATAGATAGGCAAAAATTAGCTCTGGCGGTCATGGTTTCATCAGTGTATTCATCTGCTTGAAGACTGTGGTCATTCTGCCAAGCTTCATAGAAAACTGATAGGTAGAAAATATTCCAGGTTGCAGATGATGGCACTCGAACAGTATAGCTGATTTCGGTCTCTCTTTGACAACGTTGAAGTCTGATGCTCATAAGACTGCGCAATTGTCGACGCAAATGGTAAGATATTCTTCAGCTTTCAGCAGGCGCGTAAAGACCATGATGATTTTTTGGCAGCAAATTGTTTTCCTCATTTTGGGTTTTTTCACTCCTCAGGTCAAAATATATAAATTCGGCAGATGGTCATGGGAGCCGAAGACAATTATTTCCCTGCCAGTAGACAACTATTTCTTCTGAGGAGGAGCATTCGCTTCAGAGCCCGAAATTTCAGCCCTTCAATGAAGGAGAGAGTTAAGTATGGAAGACCGTATTTTGGATACGGCGCATTCAAGTTTAATGCAGTGTTTTTTTTTTTTTTACTTATGATTTTACTTTGGAAGACGCACGTTTAATTAAGAAAGAGGTTAGGGAGCGTAAAAGAAGAACGAGACTACAACAGTCTCAAGAAGGAAGACATGCTAGAAATGGAGAGAGAGTTGCAAATCAGCGTGTGCGGGAAAATGTGGAAACGGCAAGTCAGAGAAGAAAAAAACGTATCGATTATTGCGTAAATTTCTTCACGCACGGGTCCACTAGTATGATATTTCAACTTGTTTTTCAGTACATGAACTTTCTCCTATTAAAGTCTTAACTGCGTGACGGAGAAATGGACCAACATTGGAGCAAGGAGCAAGCAAGCGACCAACAGCTGTGTTTTATTACATAGTGGATGGTCGATGAAACAGCTTTCGCTAAGCAAAAATCATTGGACCTGTATAAGCTACCCTACCGTATCCACAATACCGAAGCGGAGCTATTACTTTGAGCGTTGCTGATCTGCCTACAATAAGCAGTGAATTTTCTCCATTTCAGAGAGAGAGCGAAAAGAGTTCCGATACTGAGCGGCTGTGAAGCCGCTCAGGTTTGCAGTTGTAATAACGAAATTATGATCAACGAAGAAGGTCATCACAAATTCTTCGCTGTCATTTTATGACAGCGCCGGCCCTCTAGTAGTTTTATAACCACGGTACTAAATGAAAAATCCGCTTTCATGATATTCCCTTAAATTCCCGGGATTTGTAGAAATTTTACATTTTGCTTTATAGCTATCACCAAGGTCTGCTGATACATGAGCTGGCACGAATATCGTGCTCCCATTGGTACAATTTAATTTTATAAATGCATTGTCAAGTTAACAATCGCTCACAGTCAGTTGAGTTTCTCGTAAGCTTTACATTACCCCTTGCAACACTCATGACCACCAACGGCCGCAACAGCTATTATGACTGGCAGGTGCTGTTCATTTCTTTAGTATTCGTGTCAATACTTCGTAAAAGCCTATAAGTTATCAGTCTTGAATATATGATCAGCGAGTCAATAGTCAATATGCTGCTTAAAATATAATTATTGATCTCTTCTTTTGCGCTTGATGGGTGTGATGGTATTTTCAGCGCAAAGCAGTCAATGACAAATTGTCGGCAGCAATGCTAAAATTTATTAGAAGTGACCTGTATCAGCGAAAGCATAAATTGCAGATTATTGACATTTCTTGAAATTTTAAAATTCAAAGGGAGAGCGCAATGCTTGGCGCTCACTAAACTTTGCATCCATCGAACTACTGAAATCTTTCAATGTGTGTTATTAAGTGCCTTCACCATTTTCAATTCTACTAGTCATTGCACCAAGTCATTCTTTTGATTACACTTGGGGTGCTTATTAGTTCCTCCAAGGTGGTTCTGTTTGTCTGAGTTTTTCTGTTTGGTCATTTGTCTCTCTGCACCAAACTATCTCAGAGTTATAGATTGATCTTAGTGAAATTCACAGGGATTGTTAGCTGTGTAAGGAGGAATAGATAAATTACTTTTGGTGAAGATCCATTCAACCATTTGTTTGTCTGGCTAATTCTTTCTGTTTGGCAACATGACTCAAAAAGTTATGGACAGATATTCACAAAATTTGTACCTACTGTTAGGGATGTTACAGTAGTCCGTTTGCCTATTTGTCTCTACACTCGCTTCATTATTTTCAGAGTATAACTCCCAAGTTGATGAATAATTCTTCATAAAATTTGTAGGAATTGTTAGAAACGCTGAAAGGCACAATTAAGCATATTTTGGTGAGGATCAAATAAAATCCTGGTTTCAGAAATAATATTTTTTTTTTCGATGACATTGCGTTGCTTGGTGGAGGTATGCGCTCTCAGATTGCTCATCTATTTATCAAGTGGAGCCATCGCGTGCAAGATAAAAATAAAAAAGATCTTGGCAGCTGTTCTGTAATTAATTTGCCGAAGACAATGACCATAAGATGTGCAACTATGACAAATCATGAGTTAAAAAAGTCATACACGCACTCATAAATCTAGTCTCCAGGTCAGTGAATGGAAAAAATCTTCGGTTAATGTAATTTAAAAAGTAGCAAGCTCTGGCGCAATCTTCGCACGCAATAGCAAGTTCATCGTGCCTCACCAGCCACTTCATGAGCAACTCACGCTTCAGAACGAATTTCTGCTGTATATCTTAAGTAATAAATTTTTGGGGATTTCCCAGGGCTTATCCTAAATTCCCGTCGTCCAAAACTGGCCCAAAATCGACCGAGATTCAGAGATGAAATAGCTACTCGTGTACCGTGTAGTCATAAACAACGATGGCGAAAAAGTGCTTTGACCGCTCAGTCACCTCTTTGTTATTCACGACCTTATAAGAGGGCCCTACAACAATAGGGGCATAAGTGACAGATTTTTCAAAACTAGTTTTTTTTTTTTGCACCATCGGATAGTACAGATTGAGATCTGTCGTTCTGTGAAATCGGAAAGGCATAAATCTGAGTAGAAATGATCGAGAATCGTATGTAAAGTCGATTATTTTGTACCTTATTGCACCACTGCATTGTCTCTCAGTGGTTCTCTTGTATATTTTAAAAAGTGTCGCTCACGTCCCTATTGTTCTAGGGCCCTCATATATAGTCGTGGTTTGAGTGAGGTACTAGTACAGAGGTACTCTGAATAAGCTTGTACTTCAATATCGCTACGGAATATACGTCCGAATTTAACGAAGCTCTGTAACCATCCCTAACTGTGATTGAAGCCAAGTGAAAAAGCGCGGCAATCTGTACAGTGGCACTTAAACCCGTTGGAATCTGCTACCGAAGTGATCCCTTCAAGTTCAGCTGCCAACATAGTTGAATGAATATTCAGGTGAGAGCGAAGGAAGGAAACTAAAAATTCCAAAGAGAGGGAGCACAGGCTGAAGGACACGTGTATCGTATCGAACAAAGACTGGAACTTGTATAGCATTCGCCGTAATCTCGTCAAGCACCAATTAAAATTCCTGCCTAGGTGCTTGCGAGTTGATATCTATGTACGTTGCTTTGCCTATTACGGATCCTCTTCGTGCTGATGTTATCACCGTCTTCGAATGCTTGGCGTCGACTCTCCGTGTATCTTATCCACATACCGGAGGGGAGAATCCGTGATGTGTATACAGACATTATGTGTAAGTCCACTAAATACCTGATGCACAGTTTGTTGGTTGATTGATCGCTTGATTCGGTCGCCGGATGGTCTCTAAAGAATTAAAAGGAGAAACTTCATCTACTGAACACAAATGGGATGTTGTCTTTGATGAGAAGCTTACCTTTGAGCCGCATATTAGGCGACTGGTGTCACGTGCTTCCAGTAAAATTGGGCTTCTGCGTAAGGTGCATTCCGTGTTTGATTACTGTCAGGTTGTCTGCAGATGCTTTTTTGCTGCCTGTGTTGGAGTACTGGTCACCGGTCTGGGCTTCAGCTGCTGACAGTCACTTGCGTTTGCTGGACCGACTTGTTAGTTCAGATAACAGGCTGTACGTCGAAAATGATCTGGTGAATCTGTCCCATAGGAGAGAAATGGCCAGACTCTGTATGTTTTATAAGGTGTACAACAATGAGAGACATTGGTTGTGTTCTTCTGTCCCTGTTATCAAAGTCTTGGGGAGGATTACACGTGCTGCGGATAACACGCACTGTTTCACTTTGGAGAATGTTAGATGCCGAACTCGTCAGTTCAGTTGGGGCTTCGTACCCTGGTCTGCTGGGGTTTGGAATTTGTTACGGCATCGGCTTTCGGTCGTGTTGGCTTGCAGGCGTTTAAGTCAGTTGTTAATCGCTTTTTTGTTGGACTTTCTTTAGCAACGTTCCGGGCTTCCCGGTGTTGCAAAATCGTTCATACGGGTTGTTCTACCTGTCCGTGGTGTCCCGGGCGTGAAGTTTAAAAATAATAACTAGAGCACTCTGAGAGCGCATATCCCGCCAAGCCAGGCAACGGTAACAAAAAATTGAAATTGGCTCTGAAACCATAATTTTCTTTATATAGAGTCTAAATTTAATCATTTGTGCCTTTTGATAGTAATAACAGCTTGTGCAGTTTTCTTGAAGATCCGTTCATAACTTTTTGAGTTATAGTGCTAATAAACGGTAAGACAAACATGAAACAAACATGCAAACGAACATACCGATCTGCACCAAAATTTAATCATTTATGTCTTTTAATATTACTAACAACCCCTATAAATTTAATAAAGATCCAATCCTTATTTTTTCAGTTATAGTGCTAACAATCATAAAACGAACGAATAAACGGATCATTACCAAAATTTGGTCATTTACTCTTTGTTATACACCTAACAACTCATGTCAATTTCATCAAAATCTATCCCTAACTTTTTGAAGTCATGACATTAAAAAAATGAGGCAGACAAACAAACGGATGAACATATCTTCACCAAAAGTTAATCATCTGTTCCTCTTCACATACCTAACAATCCCTGTACATTTCATCCAAATCGGTTCATAACTTTTTGAGTTATCTCGGTGTCAGACAGACAAAGAGACAGACAGACAGACAAACACACAAGGAGACAGTCAGACAAAGAGACAGACAGACAAACACGACGAAAATATAACCTCCTTGGCGGAGGTAAAAATAACATGCGCGCTGATCCTGTGTAGGAACACCCTTGTGCATGGGTTCCATGTTTCTATGAATATACTGCACGATATGTTCTGTCTTACTTCCGTGACATGGCCTTTGTTGTGGAACGGAGGGCCAAACTGTTCAAGACAATAAAAATTTAGACACTATATGCACTGTGAAGCGTTGAGGCGGTACACAGCTGCATAGAAATTTCACTTGCAGACTATGCGTTTCAATATTTTAACCACAAACACAAAAGCTTTTATTAATGCAGGCACTGTCTCCAGCAGCGTGCTACATACACTTGCGGCTTCACCCGATATAACACAGTAACTCACAAGTGAATTAATATTTCCACTGTTTCTGATTTGACCTGCAGTCTGCAGATACTGTGTTAATAATTTCAAAGAGCAGATCGGACATTATGTGGCGTAAGATGAAAGAAAAAGTGAAAGAGGATTGATTAACTGGTACGATTGCTTGCGCCAAGTCGCCAACAAACAGAATTTTCTTTTGTTGGTTACAAATTACTCTCTGGTTGTAAAGAGTATTTACTAAAGCTTGCCCTGATTGCCATCACTTTCCGAGAAGACAGACCCCAGTAAAGCAAAAAAAAAAAAAAAGTAAAACATGCGATCCCGGGCTGTCCACAAAACACGCAGCGGTCCGCCTGGTGCTGGCACATGCAGTTCTCAGAACTACTCGCCGTTCGAGAATTACTGCTTTTTAATTTTCGATTAAAGTTGTTTTCTTCCGCTGCCAAGCTCCCTGTCGCCGTTTTTGGGTATCTTTATGCGTTCCTGCTTCCTGGCTTCCCAGGGCCTCAGCATATAAAGTTTTTGTTGCATTAGTGAGGAAGAACTGACGGTATTTTGGCAAGAAGGGGGATTTAATTGTGTCATCACGGAGTCATTACATGCAAGCAGTATCTGAAATTGCAACATGGTGTACATGCGTTCAAGGATCTGTAAAATGTACTTAATTTTAGCAACTGCTTGAAAGTATTGTGTTCCGCATGGCTGCCGCTCAGCGTTTTGTATTATAATTTGTGCTAAGATACACACGAAGTTCAATATGCTGCAGTCTGTCAGTCCCAGTGACAATTTACGGTAAGTTACGCGTTGGCCTTAGAACAAGACTTGAGTTTCAGTAACTACATTTTAATTAATAGGGGCACTTTTTAGTTTTGAATCTTAGCAGCCATTCCCAAAACTTTATTTCTCGAATTTGAGAGAACACCAGAAGAGATGTCCATGAGGCAAGTGAAACACACTACCAGTTTCCAGGGGAGTCGATTCTGCGCTGCTCGTCTTTCTACTTCCGTTTCTCCCGATGCTCACGCCAAGACGAGAACACCGATTCAAGGCCTCCTAAAGTACAGGCCTGGGTCTCTACGTCACGAACTTGGTCCGATCGGTACAGTCCCACGACCAACTGTTGGACGCAGCCTGATATTTTTGCTACATCCTCTGCATATTTCGGGCTTGTTTGGATAAAAAAAAAATTAAACTATCGTAATTTTGTGACTTGTCAATAGTTTAAAGACTAAATTATATTAAGATTTGCCCAAAATATGAAGATTAGGCACCAATAATATCAGGCTGCGTTTTAGGACCTTTTCAGTGACTACGCAATCGGACCATTCCGGTTTTCTTGATGTTGCGTATCATATAATCTGTACTGAATAGTTAGTAATCGCTGCGGAATGTTATGTTGAATATAATTCCGTTTCTCGTCTCATCACATACAAATTGGAAGTAAACCAATTATTGAATATTCAGTATTTCAGGGCATATTGAGTTCAAACCTTTCAGTCATTGTGGTATAGATTCCACACCACCAGCACCTTGTAGTAACCATTGTGGCACGCTTTTATTAACCGTGCAACCTGAATTAAATCAGATAACTCAGTTGCTCGATGTTAGTTAGTAGTTTACTGTTTCTCAGAAAACTGTTCCCATCAGAAATTTATCGTCACGTATCCAAAGTGCATAACAGGTGACTTTGGATAATAGCGCATTTTACCTGCCATTTTTCGATTGGAACCAATAGATGGTAAAATAACCATTTTCGGTAAAATAAACCTGTAGCAATCGGATTTTAAAAAGTCTTTAAGATTATCCGTACATCAAGTCAGAGCACATCGGTGCATTGATTTTCACTGATGTGTTCCGACATGGCGGCGCCGCATCGTCTCCAAAAGTGAGACGCAGTATAGACAGACACTCGGCTGTGTATGCAACTCAGTGCATTATAAAGTCCATCAGTGTGTACTTGGCATTGCATGAGGCAGCAGCGACTGCGCATCATTTGCTCCAACTTTGCTTGGAATTCTGTCATGCAGGTGAGAATAGCAGTAATTTTTAAATGAATGAGCTCTCGTACAACTTGCCATCACGAACCACGCAAGTGGCAAGTATGCGAATAAAGAACATAGGCGTTTTGAAGAAGGCAATGAGGGGAATATGCATCAGGGCTACAGGTAGCCAACTAGAGTAGTATCTCTTCTCAAACGTCAGATATGTCCTTGTAACGACTGTGCCCAGTTACAGGAGAAATAAAGAGAGTATGTATTGCAATGCACGAAAAAGAATGTTAAGGTACTTTGCAATCTGGCATGAACACAATTCTCTGTCCTTATTTCTTTCTAACATGTGGATTTGCCGCTGCATTTACCAGAGATGGGAGGCGTACCTGTGCCGTGCGCAGCGCTGAAGGAACAAGACAGACTGCAGCCAATTACCTGTCGATTGCACTTCATTGAGCCGCAGGAGAACGCTACCGAGCACTTTATCCTCTTAGAAAACTCAATAAAAGCCATACTTCATTGTAACAAGATTAGCTGCTATTCAAGCTGTGTTTCCTCGGCTACACTAATTGGCAATAGTGAGTAATTTTTGCGCTTTTCTATTAATTTCAGCGCAACAGTAATTCAGTGAGTCAAAGCTTGGTATTCTTGGAATGAAGTACACAAGAGCGATGCACTAGAGTTGCAAACGAAAGCAGGCATTTGATGATTGCACTCGGGAATAAATAACTTATATAGAATTCTTTCAACTGTATATTCATCAGTTCTACTAACTGATTCCGAATCTGAAGACCGGGTTTATCTATCCCGTCCCATTTACAAGCAATCACTTTCTGTTTCAATTACAGCAATATGGCCACGGCTTCTTAGGTATTGCAATAATATCGTTTGGTTCATACAGTATATATGTAGCCATCAAAATAGAATTTTACATACTAGTGCACACTGCCTTCATATATGAGGGTAAATAGCATGTTGTTTTATAGAAAACAAAAAGAGCTGCAGCAGAAAAAAAGCCGCAAGACCGAGAATACACGTCACTCAACTCAACATGTTCACTCAACCACTCGTCTGAATGTTCTGTAGCGTCTTTGTCAACACAACATTGTGTTCGTCACAAAACTTATAAATTGTTTACCGCCAAATCTGTTTTCTCCGCAAATATCACTAGGCATGCTACAGAAATATCTTCAAGTTTTGAATGAAATGGAACTAAACAGGCAGTGCACTTTGTTTCTTTTTCAGGAGCACAGTAATACATTCGGGCAAGCGGATGAGCGAAGGCGTTGATATGAATGACGTGGGAACTCACCGTAAAATAAAGTTCAAGCTGGCTTGATGAGCATGCAGTGAGCACTTGGCTGACTATAATAGGAGTTTAATACACACTCTCTAAATAAACTAGGAAATAATCCAGCATAGCGATAGAAAGATTACTAGGGCAGCAATAGAAGGCACATCGCACAGAAGTTTCAGTGATTTTTGTCTCGGTTCATCTGTAAGAAGAACATACTTAAAAACACGTCAAGTCGGAGCAGTCGTAAAAGCTCTAGAAGTAATTGTAAGTCCAAATTTATAAAGTATATATAGCTGTGATATTAGTATTTTGAAGAGCTTTTTTTTACCAAAATATTACCAATTGCAAAGCAAAAACAAGTTTTTTATTAGTTTTAGCTTCAAATATTTCACTCATTCGAAACGCTGACTTCCGGTAATGAAGCAGTTACCCCGTAATCGTACCAGTCTTCTTTTGAGTCGATGCTAAAAATATGTAATTTTGGGGTGATACTTTATAGACATGCACTTACAGCCTAAACAAGGATCACTTTTTTCTTCAATTTTGTAAACTTCTTAAAAGATAGTGTTACTTGCAAAACATTGACGGAAACACGGAATTACTTAGAACACTGGGCTGCATTTTCTAAGTTTTTTCATTAAAGAGGTTTAGTGTTTGTCAGCAAATCTTATATGCATTTTGCATGCTGAGTTGGAAATGTAACTCGCTTTGTCCAATCAGGTCAGATTTATTTTTGGCTATTTCAGTTTTAAGAACACAAATGATAACCAAATATTAATATTTATATATTTCCGGATACCGGATAAATATTGGAAGTCCCCGTTTTAGACCGGACTTGTTTTATACCGGTTTCGATTTAGCCCCATAATTTTAAGTTCCAGGTATTTGAATAGCATCATTATTCCTGCAGCACTAGTGCCAACTTCCAAAAGGCGTACTGCGCCCACGCGTACCCTTTGTCTTAGTCAGTTTATTAAGCTCACATGAATTAAACACTGTCTGTGATGATATGCAACATTTATTTTCACTTGAAAATTGTTTTCTACGATTTAGTGATTTGATAATCAATAAAAAATATTGTAGTATTCTATCAAACTATTCGTATTCTTTTCTTCTTTCAGTAATCAGAGAAAGCTGAGAAATGCATTGAGACGCGTTGTAATGAGAGCCTAGATAGCGTTGCTACCTTGTAGAACACAGTTTCACTCAAAAATATGGGAATGGGATGAATACTATGCAATCTCAGCTGAGTAAGCAGAAACCTCACACTTTAGCATTGCTGGTGGAACCTTAATTCGGCTGTTTTTTTTATAAAATGTGAAAAACCTCCAAGAGAGCAAACATACATCAACCATGGGATAACTCGTCATTTTCGCAAATCAGTTGATCACACAGCTTACAAGTAAAGGCAATGCTTGGAAACAAAGGTGCTCTTACCCAGCTCAGCGCTCTATACAAGGGTACGTTCGATTGGGCGCTGAAGTTAAGCTTAACTCATCCGAAACTTGAGGCAGGTGCGCTGGATTCGATTCGTTTAGGTAGGTTACAGGAATTGGCCCTTAATCTGTAATACTTCAGACTTCCAGGAATTCAATCTTGGTTTCCAAAGAGGAGTTTTTAGCCGGCTCTACGTAATTGCGTTGCTTCTGACAAGAATTGCAACATGATACACATAAGCAAAGAAAATGCTTGCGTATGAAGTTTCAAAGTAGTCTTGCATAGAAGGCTTAATTCTAGCACCCAATCGGACAAGTCCATCATGTTGAGGTTGTCGTCGGTGTTACCTAACTTGAGTCGCACTGAATCTGGGGTAACATATGTGACACAGGCAGTTGGATTGCAACACGCATCTTAAGAGGTTTTGTTTAGTAGCAATTCTTTGTTCTAAGCCACTTGATTCCGGAACTGATCTATGGCCTATAACGAAGATTTTCTGTAATGGAAAATTTGTAACCTATGCCTAAAATAGGACATAACTACAGTTCATGTGAACTTCACGATGAAACACATCTCCATTACTCGAATATCCTCGAGAAAACGGTCTCATAGCTTTTTCTTCAAATTACGACAGTTTCCGGGTTATACCTAGTCTAAATGTAAACCAAGGATGTGCATTTTAATGGGCATGCATGCACCTAGAGCTTGGAAGTTTTTCAGGAGCTAATTAATAACACGTTCATATTCTTAATTTTATGGTTGCCTAGAAAGTTAATTGCAACCGTTAGATACAATAGCTGGTTGCTCATTGTCCCTACCTACGTGGTTACCATTTTAGCCATTACTCAACTCATATTTCATAACTTTGTTAAAAGAAACTATAAAATACTTTTGCAGGCTCGCTAGAATCCCTATTATTAACTTATTTAGAAAAAATACAATTAGCATCGAGAAAACTTATCAGAAAACACGTTATTTACAGTAATTTATGTCCTTAAAGTTGAAATAGAATGAAAACTTGACCTGATAGGGGAAAAATTCTTACATATCTGAATTCAGAATGCATAAGCCATATAGAAACACTTGACAAACCCTAAACCTCAAAAATGATGCAGACCAGTGCAATTAGTAGGTAGCACTTTTTGCACAGTTCAAAACTGAAGTAGAAGAATATGTTGAGCATCAAGTTAGTACTCTTGAGTCCTACACCCTGAAGGCTTCTTTCCAAAGCCAGATCAAAACTAGAAAAAAATGGATTACATGATAAACTCACAGATGCATAGTTTTTACCCTTAAGCATTGCATTCATGCGAATTAGCGCTTATTATATTGGTGCGGTGAAAAATGTTACGAGCCACTGGTAGCGGGAAGTGAGTCAGCTCTTTTTTTTTTTTTACATCTCTGGATGTTTAGGAGAACAAAAAAGCTGTACCGAATTCTTTTCTCCGTGTAACAGAACTATTGTATGAATACCTTCCTACGGGGAGAAATATATATTTTTGAATTTGAATTGAATTTATTCAGAACAGCCGAGCAACGAACAAAGCCGTTTGCACAGCAACACTTTCGCAACACCGACTTTCTTCACAAACTCGCGCTCCACCTGACGTCACGCAAGGAGATGCACAGACCCATCTCAACGTGTCAAGCGATGATATGACCTGTTACGTAATTGAACCATGTTTGTTACTGCCGCATCTAAGGAAAAATACTTAGAGTAAAACACGAAAAGATGCAGTGCATCATGAGTTGCTAACAAAAGTTTGACAAGTTTATTACTCACAGACGCACTCTAAAACTTACATTATCTAACTAAAATGATGTACGACAAAGAACGCAAACAATATTATGAATCATGTGGTAT
>LQNS02277718.1:19062135-19075544 GCA_001587735.2 Parhyale hawaiensis
ACAAAAGTTTGACAAGTTTATTACTCACAGACGCACTCTAAAACTTACATTATCTAACTAAAATGATGTACGACAAAGAACGCAAACAATATTATGAATCATGTGGTATTCTAGCTTTATTGTGCAGTAACAAAGGAACTGTTTAAGTAGAATTCAGTTTCATTAAAACCCATTCTAAAGGGAGAAATTCGGGCCACAAAAAGCACTGTGAACATTTGTCGAGCCCCGTCGTTCTCTGTCACTGTAAATCAAATCACAGTGTGGATGCAGTTACTTTTTTGGCTGATTATTCTAGCTTAATATTACGTTAATTAGTTGTTTCCGAATAAACAAAAACCTTGTTCCGTGCACAAAAACAGTTAACTAGTGACTCTTAATAGAAACTTTTATCTGATCGCCACTGTATTTATTTTATATTAAATTACCTTTCGGATGTGGTTTCGTTCACTTTGTAGAATATTAGAAGAATATTTTGTTAGAATTTGAATATTTTCTGAGGAACAGTAATTATTTCTTTAATTCAGATTAAGACAACCGTTAGCTTAAGCGCTAAACGCCCCAAGTAAAATTTAAGCATTTTTCGGGTAGATATCTGTGTCGCTTTGTTCCTTAGAATGTTCAAATGGCAACATTTTATTGAGCCAATTACCGCCCAAAAGAACCACTAGGGCATTATGTAAAGGGCTTTGTGCCTACGATAATTGAAGTTTAATGAGGACAGCAAAAGGTAACAAAACAAGTACAATGGATGTAAGTGGATGCCAGACGCTGCCACAGAAGCTTTGCGTAATTTGTTGACAGAACATGAAAGGTTCATTTATATAAATGATATTTCAGTGAATACGGACAGGCCTAAAGACGTGACCAACGGACGGTCATCAACGTGAGCCGTGCACGCAATTAATGGTCACACGAGTCTAAAAGAGATAAGCTGCTGTGACTCTCCATCAGTTTTGTGTCTGCTCGCAGAGTACTTGGGCAATACCAAACGTTGGCAACTTGTGGTAGTTTCCGTGATGGGGGCTCAGCTCGCCTCACTTGAGGCAACTGCAACACATGTAGACCTTTTAATCCTTTTGAAGCCACGTTACAAGCAGCCCCGGGATAATTATTACAGTTTGCACGCACATTGTGTTTCAATGCTAACCTTGAGAAGCAAAGTTTAGCGTCAAGTTTCGATCTTCCATAAGTGTGACAAACTGACAATGGTGGCCAAATGTTTGCTTGCTGGTTCAAGGATTCAAGATCATGCGTGAGTCCAAACCTGGCGCGTAATATTTATAACTGGGGCTCTTCTGAAGGCTGAGATGCGGTCACTCTTTGAGGTGAAGGCGTGTGTTGGCATGCAGTGACACGTTGAAGCTCTGACGTGACTTACAAAAAATAGAGGTTTTGGTAATGAGTGTTAGGAACTAGAAGGTTAGACGAGCTACTTCCCAGTCAATAACTTTCGGTAGAATCATCGGTAATTATAGGCACCAATAGGCACGGAAACGATTAAACTTGCCTATAATTATAGGTTCTGTATAGGCGGGATATGTCCGCTTTCCTCGCCAATAACACCGCACTTGGTGGAACTTCGATGGCACGTTGCCGAAAACATAACCTGCGCACACGACAAAAACAAGCGAGCGTTGAGCTGCACGCCCTGGGATTCAAACCTGTCTCTTTCCGTTCCCCGCCTGTTCAACTGTGAAGTCCATCACTTTACCCCTGCGCCACCGTCAGCTCTGCCTCAGAGAAGTTTAAGCTGCCTAAAGAATGTGAGACCACTGCAACATGTCCGTTGTTTGCTTCCACCCTGCAAATAGGATCCGTATACTCTTCTGGCAGGCTTATCGATCACACATATACATTATACATATTGGTGCGTTGGAAAACGTATTTTTTAAGACATGCATGAGACATGCACGAAGCCAATTTAAGTAGAGCAAAAAAATTTTTTTTCATAAATCAAATAGTAAAACAATAATTTAAATTTCATTTTATCGCTATAAACTAAATATCTTGCTTATTAGCTTCATCTCTTCTCAAAATTAGCGTAATGCCTGCATTATGCAAACCTTGGATCGCGCTAAGAAAAGGCTTGTCTCATTATTGCAACGGGGCAGGGGCTTATAACCCCACCCTTTTTGGCATCCGATGTATGAACATATATGTAAAGCAGTTATACATATACTGAGAAATGAAAACTTAATTGGCGGAAAGTCAGCGATAATCGCTATCATTATGGGCTATTATGCACCATAGAATCGACCATTTCAATAAAGAGGCATTTCTTAAGAAATTTCAGGTGGCATGCCATTGAATAACATTTTAATCGTTCACCCATCGATAATAGCCTATAAAATCATCGGCAAGCCTATAATTACCGGTGCTTCTACCGAAAATTTCTGACTGGGTTTAGGGTTAGACTAAGCTTGATAGAATTGGACATAATACGTTAGCCTGTAGTAAGTTGAGAAGAGGTACGTTTAAGTGCTATAGGCTAGTTTAGGATTAGGTTCTAGTCAGGATTCCTGTGAAAATCATAGCCAAAACCATCGCTGTTGCAAATACGGTGAAGTGCTGGGGTGTTTTGAGGTGCATACGTGCAGGCGCGACTGGAGGGTGCAGGAGCTTGTCCATATACGTAATCAATTTCTAACCGCAAAGAGTTTGTCTGAGTACTGGTATATCAAATAATACTTTCTCGTGCGCTGTATGTGTGTTAGAAAATAATCACAAGTAGCCTATCTATATAGTAAGCTGTGCCTTAACCAAAACTGAGAGCAATGGTAATAATAATATCGACAATAACATTGTACATCCGTAACGATGTTCGTTCCAGCTTGGATACTTTGGGTGGAGGGGGGGGGGGAGGCGATCTTGTTTAAATTTTTGATTATACCTTTTCAGATATTTCTCAGTTTAATTTCATTATTAGAACAACTAAGTAAAGGGTTCTTTATAGCTGTATAGAGAAACACTTAGTATTTACATTATAAAGTTGCTTGTTAGCTTGTCTCGGATGCAATCAACCATCCTTAGAATAATAGAAGATTCTTTTAATGGCCAATGTTTCTACACTAAATTATTTTTTAGCTTGGGGAAGCGTCCGTGCGTAGTGGCCCTCGCCGGCCTCATCGTTTGAAAAAAATAAACTATGATAAAAAATACTTTCCTCGCCCTGTTTTCTAAACTAGACATTCTTTGCCTTCGCAGCAATGAAAAAATGTGTCAGAGTTCAAAAAGGTTCCCTCACAATTTCTCCGAAAATTAAATCCGAGTCACGAGTCCCCGCAGTTCCCAGCTAACTTGAAAGAAACTCCAATTCAAAATCCTCTTGGAAGGACAATTGTAAAATAATGGAATTTAGGAAGACATAGTTCGCTAACACGACGGTCTCGGTGTTTTCATGGCACAATCATGCAAATGAGTGAAACACAAGCTCAGCCAGGCAGTCGAACGCGAGGCGTGCTGTACAATGTCGAGGTTGTGCCTTCCCAGTGCCTGAATTCTTTTAGATTTTGGAATTGCATATGACAGTTGCAAATTGCCGCTACCTGGCGCGGTGACTGGGACTTATTCTAGTGCGTTACATATCAATTTTACTGATATTCCTACTGATAATTAGAACATTTCTACTATGCTTTTATTAACCTACGTACATATAACATTGTATGTATATGGTAGGAATAAATTGCTCTGCGTAGTATCCATATACATACTGTATATATGCATATATTTTTAGTAGATATCTAGAGAGATTTCCCCTCAAGGGGCATAGGATGAGCCATAGGCCATAGGGTTAGGTTAGTTAGGTTCGCTCATTCTATGTTATGGGCCCGGCAACCCCAGGGGTCTCGTGTAGGGTACCTCAGTCATTAGCTAGGCCTTCGGGACGTCTGTCTTGCGTGCCCACTTTGCTTCCTTCCTGATTTCATACTCCTACTTGCTCATGCTTTATTCTGTTCTTCCTCTTCTTTCCCGAACTTTCTGTTCCCATGCGCGTTGATTCTGTGTGGGAACACCTTCGTATATGTGTTCCCCGTTTCTATCGACATACTATACATCTCTTGCTCTTTCCACTGCGATATCGCTCCGCTCGGAAACTCAGGCTTAAATCTTATGACTATAACTAACTAGAAAGATTTACTCTTAATGTGTGCATAACCTACCGCATAACCTACCAACCGGCGACAGTTCGTTACACATACTTTACCATGGTACCTCGTGTTTTTGCAAGTCTGCAACATGAAATCGCTAACATTGTTTTTTTTTATGTCATGGGCTTTTACCCTTTCGATACTGACGGGACGTATATGCCCCGCATCAAAGTTTTTATCATTAAAACCAGTGCGTTGCTTCTTTCCCTGGAAATTTTGATAACATATTTAACAACCCGTCTGAAGTAAGTGGTAGTAATTTATCTACGACTGAACTAAGCTGAAGGTAAGCTCAAGTCACTACAATGATAGTGTCTTCTATGAGCTTCTTTTGGAACCTCATAAATGAGCAAAGTTTCCGTAGCGAAAGGGTTTAAGTCGAAACGTTTTACCGTTTTCATATATTAAATGTTAATCAGGTCCAGTTTGGCAGCCGCTGTTGAAAAAATATACATTCGGGCAGTACTGGTCTCACGCAATGCATGCATTCGCCTAAGTACATTTGCGCGTAGAAAGTCTATTTTCCTATTGTAAGATTTTTCGAGCGTAAGATAATTCCAGGGCAGACTATTGTCAAATGTTTTAAAGATTTATGCTCTGAGCAACTATTATTTTCTGCCATCTCTTCTCTCATTTGTTTTGGGTTTCAATTTACCACCAGTAAAGGATAGAATAAGCAAAGCAGCTTCAACTATAGCACTCTGAGAGCGCATACCTCCGCCAAAAAAGTCACCGGTAACGAAAAATTCAAATTGGTTCTGAAACCATGATTTCTTCGTATCAACACCAAAATCTAATCATCTGTGCCTTTTGATAGTATAAATAATTTCTGCAATTTTCATGAAGATCCTTTTAAACATTTTGAGTTATACAGCTAACAAACTTTATAACGAACGTAGGTTAGACGTGCAAAGGGACCAACCAGTCATCACCAAAATTGAATCATTTATGTCTTCTAATATTACCAAGAACTCCTGTAAATTTCATAAAGATCCATCCATAACTTTTTCAGTTATTGTGCTAACGAGCATAAAATCAAACACCGCGACAAACAAAGGATGAACCCTCATATCATCACAAAAATTTGGTCATTTACTCTTCGTATTATACGTAAGTGCTCATGTAAGTTTCATAAAAATCCGTTTATAACGTTTTGAGTTATGGCCCTAAGAAAAATAGGCAAGTTTTCAAACAGGTGAATAGATTTTCGCTAATAGTTAATTATCTGCCACTGTTAACATGCCTAACAATCCCTGTAAATTTCTTAAAGATCCGTACATAACTCTTTAAGTAATCTTGGTGACAGACAAACATATAGACAAAAACGACAAAAACATGACCTCCTTGGCACAGGTTATTATTGAACAAAGAAAGTAGATGTGAAGCGAACACAGCGGTTGTTACTATAAAACGGCTGTGTCCTAAAACGTACAAAAATTAGATCATAAAAATCTAGAAGAGCTTTATTAATCGTACTTTAATAATCCTACGTCTGTAAAGTTTCCCTGAGTAGTACTGATTCTAATTTTTTTTAATAATCCTACTTCTGTACTGTTTCTCTGAGTATACTACTAATTCTAATAAGGACTCTATATGCATACTATTAGGAGCCACTGCGCAGATTTTAGCCTTTTTAGAACTTTTGTTATAATTGCGCAAACGGTATTTTACAAATTCCGTCCTTGAGGCCATCGCTGGTTGCTGTTCAGTGCTTCACACTTACAATGTATCTGTGCGATGATAAATTATGTTCAATAATGTGTATTTTTCATGAAAACGCTTCTAGGAAGAAATATTTAAGAATTTTGGTTTCCATTTAAGAAGTCCCTTCATTGAAGAATAGTTTTTAAATACTTCTGCTTTAATTGGCTTTTTACTTGCTTTTCCAAAGAAAACTTGAAAAAAATTCAACTGGCTTAATCATAGGATGCTTCAATTTCCTATAGCGGCTGTTTTCAGCGACCGTGTTCACGCCCTTGTAACAGCGTCCGACCTCTGTTCGTGCGCAACTATAGAAGGTTGTCATAGCCAATATTTTACAATTTAGTGATTGCATAAGTTTATAAATTGTTACCGGAACTACCGGGCTTTGCAAAAGTCCTGACCTGTTTTTACAATTTGCCATCCGAAGTTCGTAAAAGCTTTGTTTATAATAAAATAAAACAAGATTTGTAATGTGTTAGTTTATTATGATCTAAACAGCATTGTTATTCAATAGGACGACCATTGGCATCAATGATACGCCCTAATCGCGGTCGGAAGTCCTTACACACATTACGGACGTAGTCCTTCCTCATCTGGGCCCAAGTACGGTTCACAGAGGCTTTCAGCTCTTAGATGTTTTTTGGCGATCTTTGCATGCTTTACTCTCAATGTGCGGCCACACGCTGTAGTCCAGAGGGTTGAGATCAGGCGACTGTGGGGGCCAGAAGTCTCTCAGCCAGAAGGTCATGTTTTGGCTCATCCAGTTTTAGACGGTTTTCAACGTGCACGCTGGTGGACCATCTTGCTGCAACACGAAATCCCCATCTTTGACGATTTTTCTGATCCAAGGAAGAACTTTTGTGGCCATGATAGCCCCCCTGTATTCAGCCCCTGTCAACCTGTAACCGCCCTTGAACCACACTGGAGGCATCTTCTCTCCATTGGAGGTCACAACGCTAAGCATCATCACAGAGGCCGGATGCTTTGTTGTGGAGATATAACGAACATCTGAGATGTCTTGGCCAAAGCTCATAACTCGATCGTTCTGTTTGTTGAAGGCAGGATCCATAGTGAAGGTCTTCTCGGGTATAAAAATGATGACTCGATTTCCATGGCTTTTCAAGTCGTTAAGAAGGCGGGAACATCGCTTTTGGCGCTTTTCAACCATGTCAGCAGTTAGCAGTGATCTTTTCTGACGCTTTAAGCTCTTTCCACCTTCACTCTTTACAGCTCTTGACACGGGTGACACAGAAATCTTCTTCGCAAAGTCAATCATTTTGAGTTTCGGATGATTTTCAAAGGCTCTTCGAACATTATTCCGTTGTATAACTTGTGGTTTGCCTGAACGTGGTCGATCTTTGAGGCTTTCATTATACTTAAGGCGATTTTCGACCCGTTTCACCATTGATAAACTGACATTTTGCAGCCTAACAATGTCCGCCTTCTGGTGACCCGCGCAAAGGAGAGCTGCTATCTTTTTCCTTTTTGTTTCCATTACCAACACTGTATAGAAATGAGCACCGTTACAAGTTATTATATTATCTGAAATAGTTTAGGAATGAGTCACTGTCAATAAATTTCATCAAGTCTTTGAAATGAGTTTCACACTTTGAAAATGCAAAACAGGTCAGGATTTTTCCAAAGCCCGGTAAATCTTCGACGCGTATTAGAAGCTCGTGTAACTTTACTGCGCCTAACAGCAGCACCGACTAGACGTGGCCTTACCAAGAGTAAGGCCACGTTCGATTGGGTCATCGCAGTCGATCTAAGCAAAGTCTACTTAACGTGACTTGTCAGGAACTGCACAAAAGAACTTTGACTGCGTAACTTTGAATGGTGTTGGAGAAGATAGGAGCCGTCCTTATTTTGTGCTTCCTGAAATCTCCATTATGTGAGAAAGACTAACTTCATGGCAGTCTCACAGGTAAATGATTATGAGTCAACGCCTCAAACTGGAGTCAAGAAGTCGAAGCCAAAGTACCTGTCTGAAGAATCGGACGAGTTAAACCTTAAAGACTCAAGGCGAGTTCAACTGGGCCATAAACTCAGTGTACGTAGCCTAAATCGAGCGGTAAGTCCATTCAGACCGTTTTTTTTTTTCACTTTGGCGTGAGTTTATGGCCTTGGCGCACCAGGCTTAGGCCGACAACTCAATCCGGCTCCGGATGTAGTTTGAGTTTTTTTGACCGTAATGCACTTGACGTTGCCCTAATGTAAACATCAATGGTGGCATAGAAACAATCTTTTTTCCTTTCGGTGAATTAATATTAAAGCAAGAGGAATATATATATATATATTTTGCAATTTTAACCTTCTAAAACAATTATTTTTAAAATATTAGTTCGTTATCTACGAAAGTAGTAAAAGATATCTACTTTTGAGTTAAATCCCAATTGAATTCATATAACGAGACCGTAGTAAATGAGTATGGTACCTAAACGTTTTACTATGTTTGTGTAGTCAGTGAGCGCGCCTGGACACAACACTTCAGTTTACATAGAACCACCGCTGTTGCGTCCGATGTATCACAAATAAGATCTAAAAAGTTGACTGAGCCTGTTCCATACTTCTAGCCTATCATAGGGAACGACATTGTTGCAGCTTGCGAATAAAAGAAATCCATAAGACTATTTCCATGGATGTCTAACTTTTAAATGCTAGGAACGTAGGACAAGTTTTGCTAGTGACATCACAGCTTAGGTTAATATTTTACAGCTTAGGTCTCAAACTCCGTTCGATTGGGACACGCTTAAATCGGTCCGAAAAGTCAAGTCAAGTGCACTTGGCTATCGACAGCGACGTCATAATCGAACACGCCTTTAATTTTGCGGTATATGCAGCGCTCAGAGCGCTCAGTGCTCTGGCAGATGATAAGCGCAGGGCAGCCTATGGCCTGTGTCAGAGTCATGCACTCATTGTAATAAAAACTATACTGAATTACCTAGTACATGAGTCACCTTTACATATGTACTTCAATGTGCTGGATTTCTGAGATTATGATGACTTTAAAAGAAGCGATAGCATTCTGCAATGTTATAGAAAGCGTCTATTCGCCCGAGCAGAGATTGTGATTTACTCGTGCAGTCTTAGTCATGATCTTAAACCTGACAAAATGATTTATTCATGTACCTATATAGGATGATATTTTTTAACCGTGTCAGAGCGGATAGTAAAGAAGAAAACACCCCAGTTTTCTCTAAATAATTTTCGGAACACAACCGACAAATAATCTGGAATGTAAACTCTGCGACGGTGATGTCATCACACACGAGAATCTCTTTTGGCTTTTCACGACGGCTTTAGCTTATGAATTTAGCATCACTGACAAGTGAAATCCATTGAGATCGAACCCCTCAAGTGGCAAAATATACAGATATTTTGCACAACAAAAAGACGCGGGAGTGGGTGCATATGACAAGTTTGCTCCGTGTTTTTCTCCTCTTAGAGGTACCAAATGATTTGCATATTTGTCTGGAGATATAAAGGGTGTGAAAATATTATTTGAAGAAACGTCAGCATAAAGTTGTGAACTTTGAAATCAAAACGCTTTACTCCGTAACGACTTTTCCATATTTATTTGGAATTTTCACAATTTAAGGGCATCAAAAACGGGGTGTTTCTTTCTTACAGTTTATAGTGTATTTTCACGTGCAGAATCAAAATCTGAAGTTCACTTTTTTCGGACGACCGTAGTTTTTAAGTTATAGGGAAAGAAACTATCCTATTGTTTTCCTATGGGAGACAATACCCAACGATGGCACAGTGCATTGGACAACCTTTTAGATAGGTTTTTAACCTAACCTAACCTAGACTCGTTGGGTATTTTCTCTCATAGGAGCACAATGGGATGGGTTTTTTCCCTATACTGTATCTGAAAAACTAGGGTCGCTCGAAAAAAAAATGACTCTAGATTTGGATTTTGCACGTCAAAATACACTACATAAAAAACACCATTTTTTTATGCCCTTAAACTGTAATAATACCTTCTTTAGTTAAATAATTACTAGCATTAGAAATGTTAAATCTAGTGTGCACTTTCTCAGCTGCCCTATAGTACTGAATTATATAAAAGAATAAGATACAATGTTTTGCTTACATAGAGCAATCTATCGGCTGCACAAGTATCAACGACAATGGGACGAACATCCAATGCTGAGGTTGCAGACGTGCACCTATAGCTGTCAGTGTAGCAAACGACGATTCTAGACAAGTCGTAAGTGTTTACGCAGTAAGATAATCCTAATAGCTTTATCCCAGCCCATATATTACCTATGCAACCTAACGCTCACCGCCCATAGAGAAAAAAAAGGTCCAAATAAATTCCTCCAATACGTATTGAATTTCAAATGCGCGTAGCTCTTTAACTGAGAATTGTCAGAAAACTATTCATATAAGTGTTACTACCACTTGAAAATGAGTATAAACGTGTGTCTGAGTTACTATTATTCTGCGCGGTGTATATATGCATATGTATCATCAATAAGATATATTCATTAAATTAAAGACGTATTTCACTTGTCCCTGCTCCATGCTATATTTTTTATCCTGTTCTTAGAGCCATGTCAGAATATGATATGGAACTGTGACAAGTAAAATCAGTCGACCGACAATGAAGTATTTATTTAAAAAATACGTCAGTGTGGATCGACGTTAGATCACGGTGATAACTTAGGCCAACTTCGTTAAGGGAGGGATTCCCTGGACACGTTTAGGCAATGGGTTGTAGTTCCATATACGTGCTGTGGGAAGTCAGTACGCCTCCACAGCCCAAAGCGCGTTCATTTCCACACCGACGCCATGCAATCTGCCAAAAAAATTACTTAATAGTAATTAATTCATTTAATATGCTGATATGAAAAAATAGACTGTGCTAATCGTAAGGTTAATGACCTATGCAACCCAAACTATAGTGTAAGTGAATATGACAATTTTAATTTGGGTTTCAGCTAAGAACCGTCCATACGGTCTGCTAATTCTATTTTTACTGAAGTAACGTTTCACAGATTTAGATAGGTAGAAAGGTCCAATGCATAGGAGAAGTATTAATTACTGAAAGTGGCATTTCGCCAACAAATGCTCTGCCAGACTCTGTAAAAAATTTACCTGAGGAGCGAATTTAGCAAGCGAATTTTGTTCGTCGCGTTCGAGCAATTCGAAGCAATTAGCAATCCAGTTCTACCTCTTATCTATATGCTACTAATGTACGTAATACCTCCATTTTTCTTAAAACTTTACTATGAATGGGTGCGATGGGGCTAAATGCGGGCAAGACTAAGACCATTCTCGTGTCTAGATCACGTACAGTGAGACTTCATTTTCCCTCACTCATAATGGATGGTGTGCCACTTCCTGTTGTTGATTTCTTGGTAATCTTGGGTGTCAATTTTGATCCAAAGTTGACGTTCGAGCCCCACATTTGTTCAGTTGTCTCACGATCATCACTGAAAATTGGTCGTATGAGACGTGCTTGGAGGGTGTTTGGCTCAGTAGAGTTGACACGTAGCTGCTTTAATTACTATTTCCTCCCTCTTCTGGAATACTGCTCCGTAGTCAGGGGCTGCCGATTGTCAACTGTGTTTGCTTGACAGAGTCGTTCGTCGATGTGCTTTCATGCTAGATGGTGCTGTGCCTTGTGATCTGGCGCATCGTCGCGGAGTTAGTGGGGTCTGCTTTCTATATAAGATATATAACTACCCTAGTCATGCACTATCTGGGTTTCTTCCTGAGCCATTTGTTCGGGTGAGGTATACTCGGCGTACTGGTACTCTTCATGAGTTTGCCTTGGAACCGGTTCGATGCGGTACGGGCCAGTATTCTCGTTCGTTTTCTTCAATATGTGTGGATGATTGGAATTGTCTTGATCGCTCTGTAGTTGCTGGTCTGGGTATTGACAGCTCTAAACGTTCTGTACACAGAACTATTCTGTGATCTCGAATCTTCCTTTTTTTTTCGCTCGTGGAGCTGGTTGCGTGGGGGTTTGTCAACCTCATGGAGTTCCTTCGTTCCCACGTCGCTAGTCAAGTGTGCAGATGTGCCACCTTTGAAGCCCTTGTGCAGGAGGTTCCTGCCGCCCCGGTGCATCTATACATGTGCTGTAGTTGGAGTCGACAAAGCGGACAATGTTTAAAAATTTAAGAAACATTTGCTATTTTGTAATTTATATTTAAAGCTTTGGAATCAACGGTATCTCAGCTATATCTTACTCGGATATCTTACCAAGATTTTCGCAAATTTGAACGTCTTCAAATTTGACCATCTTTGACATCCCAACTGATGAGCCAAGGTACGTACGGCGAAACGCGCGTCGTGGGTAACCAAATTTATAATATGCTTCTCATCGTATTCTTCAATTTAAAATAATGCCATCTCATGACAATAGTTTATATTAGAAGCCGTGGCAAGTAAATTACGTCATGCAGCTGGCGGAGGAACAGCAAATGTATAATCGGTATGCTGCATATTGGAGAAATTCAACATCTCATGAGGCCTACCATCGCTTGTCAACTCCTGGATGCTCTAGTCAAATTTATTATCGTTGTGCGTTGTGTTTTTACCTTCTACCACGCTGATGTGCCATCTTTGAACCCCTTGTGCACGAGGTTCCTGCCGACCCGGTGCATCTTTGTGCTGTGGTTGGAGTCGACGCATCGGACAATGTTTCAAAATTTAAGAAACATTTGCTAGTTTGTAATTATATTTAAAGCTTTGGAATCAACGGTATCTCAGCTATATCTTCCTTGGATATTTTACCAAGATTTTCGCATAGTTCAACGTCTTCAAATTCGACCATCTTCGACCTCCCACCTGATGAGCCCAGGTACGTACGGCGAAACGCGCGTCGTGGGTAATCAAATTGCTAATATGCTTCTCATCGTTTTTTTCAATAATAATAATAAATAAAATCTATCGAGCTCTGCACCCAAGATCGTGCGTAGGCAGACTTTACATTAACAGAAGAGAGGGGGCCGTGGCCTCATCAGTGTCGAGGACTGCGTCGAAACGGAAAAACGCGCTCTCTCCCAACACTTCAGAGAGAGCGACGACCCTTTGGCACGCTGCTTAGTCGAGGCGAAGTTGCTGAAAGATACCGAAACGGCTGACCAATTCAAACAGCGACGACTCCTCGATCGAACTAACAAGTGGAAGAGCATGAAAATGTCCGGCCAGTAACTCGAGGCTGTTCAGTTCAGGACAAAATAGTCCCCGACTTATGGAACTGGCTACTGAGGGGTGAGCTGAAACGGGAAACAGAAGGCACTATCCTGGCAGCTCAAGAGCAAGCCCTCAGAACCAGGTGTATCCAAAAAAAAATCGACAAGAGAAACGTCCTTAGTACCTTTAGAATCTGCAGGAGCTCGGATGAAACCATCGATCACGTCATAAGCGAATGCGGAGGGCTGGCGCAAAAAGAGTACAAGCGCAGGCGCGATAAAGTTGTCCGACATCTTCACTGGACCCTCCTGCGGATCCATAACTTCCCGGTCAGTGAGAGGTGGTACGAGCACGAACCCGCGCCCGTGGTTGAAAACGAAGCCGTGCAGATCTACTGGGACAAGA
>LQNS02277718.1:19108378-19119213 GCA_001587735.2 Parhyale hawaiensis
TCGCAAGCGATCACTGGGGTCTCTTTCAAAGAGTCCCGTTATAGGTACGTCGTTGAAGCCATTCAAGTACTTGAATGTTTCTATTAGTTGCCCCCTGAGTCGTCTTTGCTCGAGAGAGGGGATTGTTAGGTATATCACGAAGAGTAATTGATCAAATTTATGTAATGGCCTGTATGTTTGTTTATCTCTGTGTTAGATATTATGGTTGTAGTTAAATAACTCAAAAAGTTGAGAAATTTACATGAATTAACCCTACAATGGGAGACCCTTAACGAAGAGTTATAACGGGAGAGGCGAGGTGCGATCTACCTCGGCCTAGTGATTTGCTAATAAATTCAATATTTATTGGTATTTCGGATTAAAAATCAGCAGGCATACTCTTTAGGCATTCATACATTAGTTGAGATATAGTTAGAGTCATCAATTCATTGGTAAATTATAATAAGACACCAACAAATGAACTTTTCTAAGAGAACGCTAGAAAGCATACAGTCATATACATTCTGTACGATAACAGTGGCAGTTTGCTCACCAATGCACGCAGTGTGCATGTGTTGCAGGAACTGTGGGGTGCCCGCTGTATTGCAGGAACTGTACTGTCTACGTACGCAGAAAAAATCAATGTACTACGAGTGTACACAACAATATTCATATGATAATGCAGTATACAATGGACTGCGACAGCAGTGATGTAGCCTCATTTAGCTAAGGTGGTCATATTTATTGTAAATAATATGTATAAAGCTTCGTTTTCCAACAGTAGTTACAATCCTGGGATGAAGTTACATGCAGATACACAGAATGAACAGACGTTGACACGTACGGGGCTGCCGGCCATTAGAATGCAGGGTGCAGTGCACTATCGCCCATGTCTTCCTTTATAGGGACCATTTATCATAAAATCTATGGTATTTTCATTTATGTATGGTATTTTCACTTAAATTTTTCACAAAACATGATATATGCCATTTTATGAAAAGTCACAAGTTTCTAGCAACTCATCTGATATTTGAAAATAATAAATATGCAAGTTTCTGCAGGACGAGGTGCAATACACCTCGCGTCTCCCTTTGTAGGGTTAATAAAAATGTTAAGAGACATAAATTATAAAATTTTGGTCATGATTGGTTGATCTAGTCGTGTGTTAGACTAATGTATGTCAGAATGTTTGTTAGCAATATAACTCGAAAAGTTATAACGGATCTTCAAGAAATTTACAGAAGCTGTTATGACTGTCAAATGACACAAATGATTAGATTTTGGTGCTGATACAATGGAAATTACAGTTTCAGAACCAATTTGAATTTTTCGTTATCGTTGCCTTGCTTAGCGGAGGTATGCGCTCTCAAAAATAAAATAGGTCACCATGGTAATTCCAGGTTCAAGAAGGATACACATCACCAATGAAGCAATGCTCAGATGCCGGCATTTCCAAGCCCGTAGCTACAGTAATATGGATTTGAAGAAATTTGCCATCAACTCCGTAAAACACATGGATAACCAGGCAATTCTATTTAAACTGGGCTGCTTCTCCTGACTTAACAAACTCCATAAAAAAATCCATGCTTGGAACCATAGCTTCCGTGTAAGTCCCGCAAGAAAAGACCTCTTTTGCGGCAAGGTGCAAGAGGTTGAGCATGAAATGTGCTGGGGAAGATTTGTAGGTGGACACGAGTCTTTTTATTTACCCATGAGACAGGGCGACCATTGACGATCTTGACGGTTAGGCGAAATGTTGGGTGTATATCGGGAATAAGGATCACCATCATTTGAGGCGTCAATATAGGGAGAAGAGCCATGATATGGGCAGGAATTATCGGGGATAGTCTTGTCGGCCCTAGCGGAGTACTCGAAAGACTAAAAGTGGCATCTGCATGAAAACGTGCCCTCCCACGCTTTTTGTGCTGCCCAAGTATTCTTAGCCTCTTCGGGATCCAGAGTGAAAAGTTCTCGATCTGGGCTGAGATGTTTAAAACGATCGTGACACTAACTAGAACCTTCTTCCTTAAGCTGCGTAAATGGCTTTTTCCTAAAGTCAGCTTAAGTCGACGAAATTTGTAAAGTACAAAGCCGTTTCAAAGGCATTTATTGTTTACTCAGATCCTCTTTTGTGCCAATGCTCGAAATCGTCTTCTAGCCCATACCCACCAATCAAAGCACTCGATCGTTGCCAACGAAAATAAATTGCATAAATTAAATACTAAGGCATCAGCAGGTTAAGATCATTATCCGCAGCAACGTTAGCTGCACGAAGGTCTAAAACGACCTAAAGCTGATCATATACTCCAAAAATAAGAAAACGTCCCAGTTACTGACGCGAAACAGCACACCGCAACCACAAGAGCTGCAACAGACAAATATCGTTCATGAATTACATGCAATATAGGAGAATGCAAGCTCCACCTTAACTCGCATATCGGCATGACGACCACAACAATATCCGAAAGTATCACAGTGCATCTCAGGAACGGAGGCACGGCCAACCATGCAAGAAATGTTAACAATCAACCCATCACACCAGAGAATCTGGTCAACTGCGCCAAAATCCTACAGAAAAACGCATAAGCAGCGTATGCCAATAGAAAAAGCAATACTAATCGGACGCCCCAACCATCCATAATCTCTCAATTTACCTTTATCTGAAGAAAACTAGTATTAGGGGAGGGCAATAGGCTCATCGTCCACTGGAGTGTGAGGCAACCCGGTATGAGTCCTGATTGGCTTCGGCTAACTCAGCCTGGCCAATCAGAAACCGGGACCTGCACCGGCCGTAGCGCACCGAGTTTAAAATTATGAGGACTTTCCAAAAACTCTTCAGCCATGGTCCTTTTTAAGGAGGTTTATAGACAGGAGGGAGCATGGCCGCTGGGCGCCAGTCCAGCCTGCCATCTAACTTTTTCGGCGGGGTTGATTTCAGGCGGCGTGATTTTCCATGAAATATACTCTTCAAGCGATATTTAAACTGCGTTAAGTGCAGCCTGCAATGACTCTTGGCAGCAGAAGTTAGCTAATAAAGTATATGTTCAGCCATAGGCCCGTATGCTACTTTTTCTCCCATTGCTCTCTCTGTTCAGCCACAATGTTACAGCCTTCCAGCCGCCACAACCTTCAAGCCATTCCTCGTACAATGCAATAATTACAACTTTGTATTCATAAATTTCTTTCTGGTCACGCGCACTTTGTAATGTATATCTATTTTTGCAGTGCGATACCAAGAAAGCTTTCATAAAGTCGAATATAGTATTGTAAAGCATATGTGCAGCCAGACTTCAGCCTTTACGGAAACTTGAGTTTCACCGACGTTGCTAGTTGCTCCTTCCGGTCTATTAAACCTCCTTGGTCATTTTAACTTCTAGGATGGCAACAGAGGAAGGGACCTTAGCATCTTCCCCAGCAGCATCACCTCCGCCGTCTCCTGTAAATCACCACAGGAGGAGTAAAAAAATTGAACAGGACTACTACACAGTATCAAAGATAATAAAGGTGCCAGATGTTTTACAGGACTAGAGAAAGCTAATAAACAAATTATTAACAAAGAGCTTTCTGTCATTTTTAACAAGACTTCCATAGGGGAAAAGTAGCTGACACAATATATATATATATATTTTATTTGTAAATAGATCAAATTTTGATTTTATTTTGAACATCAGAAGCATTGGGGCTAAATTTCACACCAATAAAATGAGTTTATTTATCAATAGGTGTGACTGCGATCTTGCGATAATAATTATGGCTCATATTCAGCAATGAATAGCAAATTTTCACCGTTTGCAATAAAAAAGACAATGCCGATAACTGTAGGAGGAACGGGCTGCTCTACCTTTGCGATACCTAGGTTTTCGGTCGAGGTTCAGGTGGTATTAGGCACGTCATCTCATAGATCAAAAGACCTGTTCGTTTTGACTGTTTCCCAGACGTACACTATTGTATTCTGTTACCTGTCATAGTTTTAGCTAATGTGGATGGTCGTATTTGTTGTTCTGTGGATTATGACGGTTTGCATAGTCATTTAGCAACAGTTGCTGTTCGCGGAATGGTACAAAAAAATGTATTACCATTAAGTCAAAAAGAACCTGAGAGATTACCAGAGTGGCTGATGTAACAACCAGACGAGGTCTTAGTGACAACAGAATGTCACATCCCACTTGACCGGCCCAATTGTGCTTTAGCAAGTTGGCTAATTTCCAAAACTCCCTAACCCTAAACTCTTCGAGTCATGGTTTGAATTCTCATCTTTATTTCAGAGATCCCTCTAACTAATAGGGTGTCACTTTGTTTATCTGACCTTCACTGGGGATGAAGTGGCCAAAAGCTCCGACTGCCAGTGAGTGCAGCCACTGCGAGCTCGGTTCCACCGTCAGCCAATGCAGATTTTCACCATCGCACTCGGAGTGAAAATGGGGAAGAACGAGCTTGGTGGTAACTTAATAGTCACCACTGTGTGGCGACTTCTCCCTTTCATCACGTTTCCAAATCAGTATTTTAGGTTCGGTACGAAGTTATAGCCTCGTTACTCTACTCATTGCATGCAAAACAATAAAAGAATATCATTATGTTATACTATTCGTATCCGTCAACTATGTAGTAATTGAAGACTCCGGGCCTGAGCAAAGAATTCCTGCTAATGAGGCAATAATTTTTGCCTTGGGTACGCACGTGAACAAGCCTCGCAACTCAAGAAGAGTTCCATTGAGGGAGACCAGCGCTTGTTTTTTAAAAGGGTTAGGCAGCAAAATGCAAAGTTTATGATAAGCTTGGGGGAGCTGCGCCCGGCCGGAAGCAGTCGTATATTAATTGTCTCTGCAACAATGGGGTAGACCGGAGGAGCTTTGAAGCGCAGAGAAGAATGATATTAATGAAGCAGACGAGAGCGAAGCTGCGGCTGTTGAGGACTTTATTATCATCATTATCGATTAAGTTTCATGATAAGCTTCTCTTCATCTGTACATTAATTATCTTGAGAGAAGGTTATACTGAACTGCAGTGAGATGTCCCGGTAGCAGCGAGGAACTTTGTTGAGGGTCACGTGGGACCTCCGCCGCTTCCGTATTTGCAATATTTTTTCTTTATTTCTAGAGCAATGAGCTATAATAGAGCAGTTGATGAGCAGACGTTTAATATGAACTTTTGTTACAATTTAAAATTTTGGAGGAAGATGAATGTTGCGTCTAAGTTATCTGATTAACTAAAAACACTAGCCTACCCGGACGTTAGAAATCACGGCTAATAATGTGTGTGGATGATTCTGCACGGACCATTTTTGGGAACTTTATCGATCAGAGAGGCGCGTGCAACTAATTTTGATTTGCTAAGCACCACAATCTTAATGACGGTTCGGTTACATACACTGAAATATTTCTCTTTACACAAACACGGCCATGCATTCGAACGTTGAGAAGTGAATACAGCAGAGCCACAGTTGTCTGCAGCCGACATTATACCGAAAATGCCTGGTATAGGTCCGAGTTGTAGCATCAGACCTCTTTTCTACTTCTAATTTGAGGAGATTTTTTCTTTCTCTGAGCTCACAAAGCAGAAATTGTTAAGATCAACACAGAAAAATGGAGAGACATTCCTGACTGCAGAACTACGAAGAAAAGCGAAGAAATCGTGATTCAATTAAAATTTGCTACCATTTAATGGCTGTACTGGCCTATAGTAGTAAGCTACTTTCCCCAGCATACCAGAATATAGTAGAACCACGTCGAGGAGTGAGGTAACCGTCAGGTTCATTACAGTAATGATATTTCTGCAGTCCATAATGCATCCCATTTTGAATTCAATGTGGTTCTGTAGATTCAACGTTATTGCGGATATCGTCGTAGCACCTCCTTCAATGGATTCATGTTCCGTCTGTAATAATCTACTAGTTCATCCGGCAGTCAATATTGAAGGCGAAAAATTGGTGATGATATTTTTCCATTGCCACACATTCTTTACTACCACTTTGAACTTAAAAGAGCGTAATGCACGAGTGTTCTCAGCTTCACATTTGCTGAGGAGCGTAAATCTACTTTCTTTCTGTGACATGAAGAAATATTAATCACTTCTGCATGCAATAATGCATGACTCAAAATACCAATTTTGACTCGGCATTATGGATTCACCATAATATCAAATGTATCCAAATATTATTGCAAAATAATGTTATGTCAATAACGGAATGAAGTTAGAAGAATAAATGATACAACCATGGACCACACCATACGGATACATTGACTAGACACTGAAATCGGGCCTCTCGCAATTGGGCCCAGAGCCCGACTTACGTAAGTGTTAATAAAACGAGTTCTAATTATCACAGAGACCTCAAAAAAGATTAATATCGTCGTCGTGTCATAAGGAATGCTTTGCACAGCAGGGAATCTAATTCACAATCATATACCTCTCTGCAGTAGGCGATATAGGTATAGAATACTTTCGGACGTTATGAAAAATTGAAAACTCAGCATAATTTCTAGGAATATTGAAATTTTATAGAAGAAAATGGCTCGTAGATAGTACGCGTAATGTACTTTAATGTTACATTCAATTGAGTTTGTATTTCCAATGACGGATTTGAAGCAATAGCTTCAAAAATTGATGTATGCAGAGCTTTCGGTAGACCTCATCCCAATAGCCGCAACAAAAGTGAGATTAAGAAAACCCAGTAATGTTGAAAAAATAAATTAAAACCACAGTAATACTACATTGGTACCTACCAATGAACTACATGTTTGACTATGGAATAAAGATACCAAGACAGCCGGTAAATTATATTAAAACGCAACAATGCCTGGTTGATACAACCCTTCATTACTGGAACCATCTAAAGCTTCGTATCGTGATTATCAATATCATATCACATAACTGCTTAGGTATATTACATCACTTTGCTGTTGCCTATGTTATATCACTTCACGGATCCCTAATTTCCTATGCTGCATCATATTTAGGTTGCCTAGGTTCAGACACATCATGGTTGCCGGAACTAAGTCTCTTCACAGTGGCCTACATTACTTTCCTTCAGAACAGCCGAATAGTTGAAATCTAACTAGCGATGGGCTTGAAATAATTTATAGTTGTAACAAAGTAGGTAAAATTTTCATTCAGTATTTTTATGTCCTATGTTTGTGTCCAATGAATTCAATAAAATTATTATTATTACTGAACAGCTGTCAAAGTTACATCACTTTACGGTTGCCAATGCAATATCACTTAACGGCTGTCAATGCTGAATCACTTCACTGCTGTCAATACTATATCACTTCAAGGCTGCCAGTGCTTCATCATTCAGATCACGTCACGGGCCGCCAGTGCTATATCACTTCACTGCTGCCAATGCTAGATCACTTCTTGGCGACCAGTGCTTCATGACTTCAATGCTGGCTAGGCTCCATCACTTCATGGTTGCCAGCTGCTCCATATCACCTCTCAGCTCAGCTGTCTATTCTGATTACCACGCTTAGCCCATATACCAAATAAATTCCATCAACATTTTCATCAGCTGTTTACTTGGCATTCCGTTACAAATTGAGCATACCATGATTTTGAGAAGCTTCTGTTCTACAAAATGAGACTAATTAATTCAGTAACTAGAGCACTCTGAGAGCGCATACCTCCGCCAAGAGAGCCAACGGTAGCAAAAATTCAAATTGGCTCTGAAACCATAATTTTCTTTGCATAAACTGCAAAATCTAATCATTTGTGCTTTTTATATTAATAACAGTTTGTTCAATTTTTTTAAGATCCGTTCATAACTTTTTGAGTTATGCTGTTAACAAACGTTATGACAAATATGAGTCAAACATACAAACGAACTAACCGATCTGCACCAAAATTTGATCATTTATGTCTTTTATCATTACAAACAACTCCTATGAATTTCATAAAGATCCATTCATTATTTTTTTTAGTTATTGTGCTAACAAGCATAACATTAAAAACAGTGACAAACGAACGAACGAACAAACGAACCACCATTACCAAAATTTAGTCATCTACTCTTTGTTATATACCTAACAACTCATGTTAATTTCATCAAAATCCATCCATAACTTTTTGAGTTATGGCATCGAGAAAAATGACGTAGATAAACAAACAAACGAATGGACATATCTTCACCAAAAGTTAATCATCTGTTCCTCCTAACATACCTAACAATCCCTGTAAATTTCATTCAAATTGCTTCATAACTTTTTGAGTTATCTTGGTGACAGACAGACAGTCAAACAGACAAATAGACAGACAAACAGGACGAAAACATAACCTCCTTGGCGGAGGTAACTATTGCGAATAAGCTTGCTGCAAATATGAAAGGATGTCATAAACAGTTGCTCTACGTAATTACACTTCAAGCCTTAATATTTTTGTAAATTTGTATTGTATAGAAGTTTCAGAAGTATGTGCAGGTTTGCCAGTCATTACTGAATGTAAAAGAACTTAGGCAAATAGTATGACAAAGTAATGGTAGAACGTATAAAAACACGTCTGCGGTATCGTGCCAGGCCCAACTGCGGCACCGAAATCTGCCTTAAGGGCCAGTGTCCAGTCAGTGTTTAGGGCGGTCGGTCAATAATACAATGAAATTATTTATGTGAAATTACAAAGAGAAGCTTCGACTATCTTTAATGCCGCCATTTCTACGTTGGCAGTGCAAGAAGTGCATTCAATAGACATATAAGGTTACCGTTTACTTTGGTCATCATCTATGACTTGGTCTAATTTTCGCCTGTTTTCTTCAAGGGTTACAGAGAGTGGACACTAAATATATAAGCAAGCCTACAATACCCATCGGTCTTTATTATATTGTATATTACGCGTATTTTTGTTTCCTTTGACGGAATTTTGGGTTGTAAATATGACTGTCGTTTTTAATTTCGAGATACACTATTGACCCTCTTAAAATGCATTTAACAAATTTTTACTATCCTTCCTTAATTAACTTGAGGCCAGGTGTGAATTCCTCCGAATCCTTTCATCTCTATTTTAGAGGGATGGGGGGGATGTTGCATAGAGCTTCTAACCTTGTAACTAATTTATGCATGACGACCCTATGTTTATATGGTGAAAAGCTCACTTCGATTCATTCTCTACTTTCCAAGTAGTACTCTGACTTCTGCCGGTGTTGTCTTCGATCCTTATGTTATTGTCATTGCTGTAGACCTTTATATTCATAGATAACATTTCGAACCTTTTATGACTGAAGGTGGCCGCCGCATCAGGCCGAAATGTATCAAATTGTAATACGGTCATTTACGGTATCATAAAATTTTATTCTCCTCTAGTTTTGAAAAACTTGACTGGGGATGTCTTTTAACTCTTAGGAAATTAGAGAAAATGCTCAAACTAAATCGTAACTGGTGGTTAATCTCTCCGTCCTCATGTGAAGGATTGGAGATTGGAAAATTTATGCCTTGCTATTTTTTTAATCATATGAAGATGTTTAACGCATCTCCTATATATACATATAGTGTTATCATAGATTGTAGATTGCACGTCTTTCCAAAAGAGAATATGAATATTTTTCCACTTAGCTCATATTGAGCAGTGATCAACAAAGAAAAAGAGAAATCTACTTCTGAAAGTAGAACCAAGATGAAGAGTAAAATAAATGAGGGTTTGTATTTCTTACTTGTTTCTGCCGGCATTTGATGGTACCTAAGACATCTATACGGATTATAAAGTGAAAAGCTGGATGTTTTTTGCAAATAAGTAATTTACTCACTGCCAGGGAAGTGTAACCTCCGTAAGCTGAAGAAACGACAGCTTTCTGGTATGCTAAACATATTATGAAACAAATTATAAACAAACCTAACGCTAACAGTACTAAAAAAGGCTAGAGAAGCACTCTGAGAGCGCATACCTCCGCCAATCAACGCACTGCACGGTAACGAATTTCTTTTTCATTACCATAAAAATATGATCCGCTGTTACTCGTAACACATCCAGCAGTTCCTCTAGATTTCTTGAGGATCGGTTCATAACATGTGGGGACTAGCAAGCATAAAATGTTATGATTTATAACATTTATAATGATTTATTTTGGCGTTCGTCGTTCGGGGAGGGGGGGGGGTTCCCAAATGCACAGGAGCTAGTGATGTCTTTGCTTCGTATGATGTAGAATGTCTCAATGTATTGCCTGTAGAAAAGAGTGGAAAATTCTGATAACTCTTGCTTTATGGGCTATGCTCAAGCCCAAATTATCAGAGTTCGGCGTTCAAGCAACGGTGGGTGAGGGTTGTGTATGTGGCCGGTGATTTGCATGAGTGGAATGGCCTCTAGCTGTTGCGCTCATAGCCTGCTGCTTCTTTACCTATCTTTGTTGCCACACGCCGATTTGAACTGATTGATTTACCTCATATCTTTCCTCTCTGTTTTCTTAAAGTACCCTTTTCAGCCACTTAAGTCATATGCTGATACATTACTCAAGGTACAGTAAGACTGTTTCAGAGCCTATTGTTGTTATAATGACAGAGTTCCTAGATGAAATTTATGCCATTATTATTGTTACTAGCCCCTTTGCCAAGCTAGTGATGAGGTGTCGGTACTCCTCCATTCTGACATTCATTAAAAGTGTTTTTCAATGACACAGTAGAGGAGTTCACGCGACTCACTGGCAAATTCTCTGTAGAATTTCAGGTAAAGGTTTCTACTCTAATTTGTATCCTCTTTGTTTTTGTATGAGAAAGAGTTTCTTAAGGCCAACCATATCTGCGACTGTAAGATGAGTGTATCCATGTATTTTCCTAGTACGTGGCCGCTCATTTATGTGACTGAGTCTAATTGATAGTGTAAAATTTGGTTACTTTTATTTCTCCTTGTAGGAGTATTTGTGAACCTATTGTGTTCTTATT
>LQNS02277718.1:19131683-19142916 GCA_001587735.2 Parhyale hawaiensis
AGAAAAGTCATTCGTGAAAAACGTCTTAAAATGGGTCCTTTTACCTATATATGACTTCAAAATATTGAAAATGCGTGATGGTCCTAAAAGCGAATTTTACCAAATAAATAAATTACATTTGAACCTGAAAATCTCTCTTTTTGGGAGTTATTGCTTAAATTGCCTTTGGCGCCTATTGCTTACTTGCCGTTTGGCGTTTATTAAACTACTAATTTGGATGGAGTTGTTATGCGACTTGATCAATTATTGCCTTGTCAAATTTGGCAAGTACCATTATTGCTTTGCTTAAATCTTAAATTATTATTACTTGGAATTACTTAAGTAATTAGTGATTGAAATTGGGTTCTTCGACTCTAATTTCTCTACAAATTGCTATTGAAGTTGATTCTTGGAATTGACTTCTCTACTATCAACTAATCGGGTTTATCCCTCTTAACATGAAGCGAAATGTTAAGGTAACGTATTTAAAAGGAAACTAATGGAAAAAGATTCTTGCGGTTAATTGATTAAATAACTGAAAATAGACGAAAAATACAATTTTGATTATACTGCTAAAATAGAACAAATTTTGCTGTATTAAACGGAATACGTAAGAATTTATTTTTGTCGACAGAATCATTGTGCTGCTGGTCGAATGTGCCTTTTCGACTAGTTCCTTCGCTGCTTCTTTCCGCCTTTGCGTAATTCCTGCTTCAACATCCAATTGGCACTAAAATTCGTTCCTTCCCATTCGTTATAGGTTGGTAATTGTCACTGAAACTTCTTATATTAATCAATTTGTTTATCAGTCACATGAACGTGCAATTTACATTCTAAATTAATTAGTCTTTCTTTTCATATAAGAATATCTTTATTTTATATTTAATTCCATTTATTTGCCCATATAACCAACTTGAGGCTGATCTTGATTCCCTATCGTTACAGCTGATATGTGCGCGGAAGCCTAACTAACGAAGTTTCTTCGGGCCTGCCACTGTTGTGCCCCTGCGCCCCTGTGTTGGGAAGGGACGTCTACTTTACGAGGCTCTGCGCAAACTATATTTTCTTCGCGAAATTTGTTTGTCTTTGAATCAGTTTTTCTTTGAAAACGAAACTAAATCAAACTAATGCAAAGCAATTTGAATAATAAAAAAAATAATTCTATTGGAAATTCAGAAATGTTTTCTTTCTAAAATATTACTTTGCTCTAGTATTTTCTAATAATCGCGGTCTTTTATAATCCCCAACATGGTACTATATTTTTATTATTTGAATATACCAAAATAAAGTGGAAGTAAAGTAATACGTGTCACTCGCATATTTCTCCACATTCTAGCAAGTGTATACAAGGAAATATTCGTACTTTGCGATAAATTTAGTGCTATAACATTCTTTTATTTTATAAGCGTGTTCCATTCTGTATATGATACACCGCAATCAAGTGGTAAGAACAAAACTGCAACTCATTTTATCGGCAAATGAGATCTCAATGAGAGTCTCGTTCCAGTCGTAAGCCCCGTCCAGACTACCGCTCATCAGTGCGAAAAGTGCCCATGCGATTTCGCTGAACGCAGCGAAAATCTCACAGCAGCGTCCACACCGTCGCACGGTGCATTGCGGCGACGCTTGACAATTGATTAAGGCAGATGATCAGCAGAACTTCGCTGCTCACGCCCCTAGATCCAAAGAAGCTGCAGTTTTTGTCATTATTAATAGCGTATTTTACTTTTAGTATCGACACAACTATAAATCAGGCAATAAGAAATCACTGTAAATGCAGAGAGTACGTCTTAATATGCATTCTCCAGCAAAACGGGTACTGCCAACTGAACTGAGCTGGGTTGACACTTTTAAGTTTCTTTACCACGTGCGCAGTAGTGTTTTCGAGCGCATAGCAACACGTTCAAACAACTGGCTTGGAAAACAGCTCCAAAAATGATTGCCAAGTAAGTAAGTTTTAAAGGCGGGGTTGCTCGACAATTTTCTGTTCCCCACACGTAGTGCAAAGTGTTAAACATTTTATTTTGTGTCTAAACTCAACTGTGTGTGCACAAAACGTCGATAAAATGATTGCTGTCAACTTAGTTTTTTTAACAAGAGTCACTACTATAGTAATGTTTTTTATTTGTCGTAAAATTTGCAGAGAATAGAACTGAGAGGAGCTTAAGGCTTGTAAAATGGGTGTAAAGAAGTAAGAAGACCTTGTAGAACGCCTAATCTATTCATTTTGCACGAGAGAAACAAAATATTTCTGGGTGAACCTACTTTGTTCGCAGCCTAAATCGCTCAGAAATATCTAGCAAGTCAGAAACGTGCGAAAACGCGCAAAGCTACGATTTGACGAGGAAGATCACAGCGATCGGTGAAAACACAACGGTGTAACCACATTTCTGCGGTAGTCTACACGGGGCTTAACCCTAGCTTACCCGGGCTCTGTTCCCTAACTGCAAGGGCCATTTCTCTGGTGATCATATAGAGAAGAGAAGAACCTTTGTCCCACACATGGTAGCAACTGAGTAAAATGCACTCAACGCCAGGTGATGGATAATGCAGTCATCTTTCTTAGGTGGCTGTAGCTGTATGAAGTAAAAGATCATATGCGCATAGGTACAATATTTCGAAGCGTATTATTTTACTAAAATTTTATTTCATGTATAAGTATTCTATAAGTAGCCCAATAACATTTTCAGCTATAGAGAGACACGATTCGCATTAAGAGCATTTGTTCTGAATGTTACCTACTTGTTCCTTGAACTCGTCATGTCTGTACAACTGAAAGAGCATGGCAACCTTACGGTGAAGAGCAACTGGCTGGCGTCCCATTTTTACAATATCGTAAAAAAAAGCATAGCATTTAGGAGCAACGCAGGGGTATGACTACTGGTTGATAAAATCAACAACTGCCCATGCATTTTTTCATCAGTGTTGGGGGCAAGATTATACGAGTACTTTTAGTGTTAATCGAAATTGAAAATACTGTACACAGTTGTTAGCTTGAAGTGTTAACAATCTAACATGCATCAATTTACGATGCACATGTTTTCTGTACTTTTTCTGACGTTTAACTCTTTACAATAACGAGCTAGTGATTATTGATTCGTTTTAATAATACAACACACAAAATAAATTTCAGTTTCACAGAAATACTGCAGCCAGACGTAGGCACTTGGGGCACCTACACATGAGTGAAAGCGAATGGAAATTACCGCCGTCCTCCTGTTTTTTTTTTTTTTTTTGCTCCTGTACCTGAGGCCCAGGTGGCCGCAAATGTCCACATCTGGATATTGCACAGCTTTAATTTCATCCCACCAACTGGTACTGGGCAAAACAGGTTTGTTTTGACCGTAGTATTAGTGATAAAATTCAGGTAAATCCTGTAAAAACTACACCGGAAGCAAAAAAATTAGGTACTGAAGATACTAGGTATCAAAGCGTAGCCCTTGCGTCCGGCTGTTAGAAAACGGAGTGGAGAAGTTTCTTATACGTAAACGGACCAACAGGCACATTGCCGAATGAGGAACTCCAGCCCTTTCCGAGTCGTTGTCGTTATGACGAAATGAAAATATTACGTTATAATTATTATTATTATTAAATCACACCAGACTGGCGACGTAGGAACGGAGAAACTCCATGAGGTTAACAAACCCCTACTCAACCAGCCCAGCGGGTGAAAAAACAAAAGAATGAAAAAAGAAGATCTGAGATCACAGAATAGCTCTGTGTACAGATCGTTTAAAGTTGCCAATGCCCGCACCAGCAAAGACAGAGCCATCAAGACCATTCCAAACATCCACACACGATGGAAAAAAAAAAACAAACGGGAATACTGACCCATACGGCACCGTATCGGTTCCAAGGCAAACTCATGAAGAGCACCAGTACGCCGAGTATACCTCACCCGAACAAATGGATCCGGAAGAAACTCAGACAGTGGATGACTGGGGCAGTTATAGATTTGATACAAAAAACAGACCCCACCAACTCTGCGACGATGCGCCAGATCACAAGGCACATCACCACCTAGCATGAACGCACATCGATGAACCACTTTGTCAAGCAACCACAAATGGCAATCGGCAGCAGAACCCCAGACTACAGAGCAGTACTCCAGAGGAGGGAGGACAAAGCAATTAAAGAAGCGACGTGTCAATACAACTGAGCCAAACACCCCCCCAAGCACGCCTCATAAGACCAATTTTCTGCGATGCACGTGAGGCAACCAAACGAATGTGGGGCTCAAACGTCAGCTTTGGATCAAAATTGACACCCAAGATTACCAAGTCATCAACCACAGGAAGTGATACACTATCCAGCATGAGTGCAGGAAAAGGAGGTCCTACTGTACGCGACCTGGACACGAGCATGGTCTTAGTCTTGCCCGCATTTAGCCTCATCCCCCACCTAGAACACCAGGAATCAATCATTTTTAAATTATGCTGAATAGATTCTGAAACCTCTAATCTATTACTAGGCTTATCGCAAACAGCCAGTAAAGTACCATCTTCAGCGTAACCAACAAGTAAATTATTAAAAACATGAAACAGATCAGCCGTATATACAATGAACAACAAAGGGTCCAGAACACTACCCTGTAGGACACCAGGAACCAAATCCAAAAACTCACTCATCTTCCCATCAACAACTACACATTGACGTCAGTCAGATAAAAATTGACTAATTACCGTGAGAACTGAACCTCCAGTACCCAATAATTTCAGCTTATGGAGCAGCCCAAGGTGATTCACGTGATCAAAAGCAGCACTAAAGTCAAGCTGTACCAACCTTGCCTCATAACCCCCATCAAGAGCCAGCTGCAACACAGGAGAAATGTGAAGCAGAGCATCACAGGTTCCCAAGCCCTTACGATACCATACTTTATTGGGGGAAGGACACCCTGCTTTTCAAGAAAACAACCCAATCTCGACGAAACCAACCTCTCATAAACTTTCGACAAAACAGGTGTGATCGAGATGGGTCTATATCTAAAGGCTGGTGCACACGCTCGCCAAAAGCTGAGAAAACTCTCGCAATTGCGCCAAATATTCTGCCGAAAATTTTACCTCCCTATTCACACGTGAAAATGACCCGATGGTCGTCTTACTGGACTTCGAGTTCCGTCCAAATTAATGATGTTATAATGGGCTGAACAGTGCGAAAAAAATAAAAGTAACAAGTAGAATAACATAATAGACGCTACCGACTGCCTTCTTAATTAATATTAAGCCAAGTTTTCTGTTGAATATCCTTCAAAATAATTTGCTGGAGCGACTACGTGAGCGAAGACAGTGACACAGATGGCGCCAGGAGCGGCTTGCTTTAAAATTTTACGCATGTGGCTAGGGATCGCGTGTAAAACAACCTCATGCTTTTTCGTAAAATTTTGCGCGAAAGCGCGGGTTTTGCAGGATTTTGATGTCGATTCAGTGGTAAAAATTCGCTCTGCTTGCGAGCCTCTGGCTCCGGCATAACGGAAATCTCAGTGAATGAGATGATTGGGAAAACATGATCAGTTACGCAATATTGCTCAAGATTATGAGTCGCTATATTTGATTGGGAAATAAAGATAATAGAACCAGGCTGCCTCTAAATCACTTTTTCGTTAGTAGTTTAGTCTGATACCTGCAGATATGGATACTTGCGGCTTAGCTGCTTACAAGACTGCTAAAGGCCGGAGGACGCTGCGGAGGGTACTGCTCCCAGTATTTATTGAGACGATTTTTGAAAGTGTTGACTGTCTGTGCTTCAAAAAATCCTAAGGCAATCCATTCCACGTTTTCATTATGGGGTGCAGAAAAAACTGCTCACCTTCATTGCGAGTTCTTCGAAGTTGATATTTTAGTACTTGGCCATTGTTTCAAAGGTGACAATTAATTTTATCCAAGAGTCCCATTGTCGGGGCGTAATCGAAAGCGCTTAGATGTCTGTATAAGTCCCCTCCGCCCGTATCATTGCAGTCCAAGAAAGATAAGGCCACTAAGCTCCTGGAGGAGGTAACGCTCGCATGGTTTGCACAGCAGCTGATATATTAATTTCGTTGCTTTGCGTTAGAATCTTCTCAGTAATAAAATGTCTGCAAAGCGTTGCAATAACTAGAATTTAACAGTAAATTGTAATTGACAGTGAACTTGTGCTGGGAGTAAACGACTGATTGCAACCTATAAGATTTGTACGTAAAATTCCTGTAATGAGTCTCAGGACTCTGCTCGTTATATTTCACTCCCCATCGTATACATGTATGCCTGCTTTTCGTGTTTTAGGAGATATTTGGTAGTCATTCATACACATTGTTATGCTGATTATTCCACGGAAGCTTTGTCTCTTTCATTAACAGTCGAGTCTTGATGTTCGTTGGTAAATTATTCATTTAAAACACATTAATTTTTTTCGATACTGAAGATCATCTGCCAGGTTATTGTCCATTTCATGAGGCGGGCGAGCCCTTGGAGTTCCGCTCTACCACTGCTCCAGGAGGCCCGGTGGCAGAGTTCAGTGTTATGAGAAAATACACTGACTTTACTGAGGGTATCAGCTCCTTTGTCCATACCAGGGACTGCATTTCAGCTGTGAAATGTACGAGTACATTGTAGTGGTTTGCTCGATTACCAATTTAGCAATAGGAAGATTTGGAGGCTGAAATTCAATGCGGGTAAGCATTCCTTAATTCAAATCATATCTTCCCAGCACTGTCTTTTACAAAGAAATCATATTGACAGAACACCAATAACCATTGAGGGCCGGAGAGTTTTTCCTGACCTCAGCTATAAATAATATGTTGCTGCTCCTGGTCGACTTTCATGTTGCCACTTATCAACTTCAAGCAACGCCGATTTCAGCTGGTCCAGTGCTTCCGAGAGATTATCATTATTCTTATATAAACCGCTACTCCGAGCTTATTGGTTAGTGACAAATTTATTTAGAGATGCACTTTTCGTCCACCCATTAATTCACTGAACCAGCGCTACGTGCTTAAAAAACCTCGTTGTTAACACTGTTCTTTGCATTGTATTTTATGCTCACAGTTTTTAGTTCCAGGTACCTATTGAACGGATGTAATCATGACTCAATAATACAATATATTAATGTACGATACCTGGAATTACGTTTGTTTAATCAATAATAAATTGCATAGAATGACGCAACCTATGACGAGGATTTCCTGTATGCTGTTTGATAGTTTTCTTATCACTGCGTTGTTGTACAAAAAGTGATAATCCAATAATTGCGATTGTTATCTACTGCTCTTTTTAAGGCACGTATAGTGCTTGCATTGCATGGCTTGCCTGCCATGAAAGAAGATTGGTCCTGAAGTATGCAGCTTTTCTGCAGGCGGCTGGCCTTTTACTGCACAACTGACATTTATGAGAAGGTTGGTCGTATTTCCCTTGCTTTAATAAAAAAACATCAGTGGGTACTCATTTATAGCTACTCCTGTGGTGGCTCTAGAAGCCCTTTACATCAATACATGGTGTTACTGCGACATACTAATTCATATATGAACTACCCTCGCATTTTCAACGCTAGCATTTGATATAATTATAATAAGTGAAACTAGAGCACTCTGCGAGCGCATATTTCCGCCAAGCGAGGCAACGGTAGCAAAAAATCAAATTGTCTCTGAAACCATAACTTTCTTTGTATAGAGTACAAAATCTAAGCATTTGTGCTTTTGGATAGTAAAAACAGCTTGTGCAATTTTGTTGAAGATCCGTTTATAACTTTTTGAGTTATACAGCTAACAAACGTTATGACAAAATGAGTCAAACATACAAACGAACACACCGATCTGCACTAAAATACTATCATGCATGTCTTTCAACATTACTAACAACCCCTATGAATGTCATAAAATTCCATTCATCAGTTTTTGAGTTATCGTGCTAACAAGCATGAAGTTAAAAACAATGGCAAACGAACGAACGAACAACCGGATCATTACCAAAATTTGGTCATTCACTCTTTGTTATATACCTAACAACTCATGTCAATTTCATCAAAATCCATCCATAACTTTTTGAGTTAGGGCATTGAGAAAAATGAGGCAGACAAACAAACGGATGGACATATCTTCACCAAAAGTCAATCATCTGTTCCTCCTAGCATACCTAACAATTCCTGTAAATTTCGTCCAAATCAGTTAATAACTTTTTGAGTTATCTTGGTGACAGACAGACAATCAAATAGACAGACAGACAAACACGGCGAAAACATAACCTCCTTGCCGGAGGTAATTAAACATCCTTGTTTTAGGGACTTATTGTGAAAGCCCAGACAACGTAGTAAGCCACGTCTAGTACCGTGGCCACATATTTCACTCTTACGCTCATTAACCTGATCAGCGGACGTGCAACTGGCACGTCGCTCAAGGTCCCGTATCAATGCTACTGACTTTAAGAATGTATCGGGGCGACGTCCGATCTGCACATTCTCTCGCCAAGTTCAACGTGTGATGGCATAATGTGGTTGTGGCATAAGATGTACCTTCTTGCTGCTCAAATATTGGGTGAGTGACGATAGCCAGAAGAGAGGCAAATACTTAGTCCTATCTTGTGCCAAGTGTCTTCTGAAGTTGAAAAAATCTGCTTTCAGATAACAAATTCCAATCCAAACGTTTCAAGGTTAAGACTTTTTGACTCCAGGCATATAGCCCGGCTTACAACTGTACTATCTCAACGATCTCTCAATAATACAACTTGAAATAACTATGCGATCGTTTTCTCTGGGAGCACAACCACATTTCTAAAGGTCAATTTAACTTTAGTCCTGTTGTAAATATTCCGTGAGCTCGGCCCGTGTTTAGAGCTGTGCCAGTACGGTGACAATCTAATCCAATCCGCCCTGTCCATTCTATTCGCGTTGATGACTTCATTAAAATTTTGGACGAAGATTTCGGAAAAAAATTAGAAATCATCCGCAGCGTCCAATGAAGCAATGATATGGAATCCTAGACTCGCCCCTGGCTTCATACATCGACGTTCCTCTCCTGGCAGCACAATAGACTCAAACAATAGAGCGAGCCTGCTGTAAAAAGTGGGCCTGGCAGGCATTTCAGGGGCCAGCTTTTTTTCTGATTAATATTATGAGGAGGAAGGCGCTGGCTGTATATTAATATCGGGAGATATGGGTGGCATTTCGCTAGAAGCGCTCGATATTTTTGGCCGACTGACCGTATTTGTTTCAGCTGGTGTTCCTAAAGGCCGTTGGGCTATGAATAGCGCTGAATGAGCATGGCTGTAGTCAGTGGAATTGTATTTAGTTCATACGTTGTGCATTACATTTTCAGGAAGAACCGAAACCAAATGCTTTCTGTCAGCACTTTTACCTTATGTTTTTAATATACTTTCAGCTTCCTCCAAACGATATACGTACATCAGGTCATTTGCACTCCCAGTAAGTTACGGGAGAAAGCATGCGGCATACGAATCTGAGTCTCTGAGGTCCCGACTAGAAAGCTGCACCACTTTGGCCCTGAGATTGCAAGGCTTCATTTCAATTCATTGCTTTGTTACATTGAGCGGTGCTGCCGTTTATGAACTATTTTTAACCGTCGCAAAGCTCGCCAAACTTTCCAGTGCGCATCAATTGGACGTCCAACGGAAGTCCTCACTCAGTGTCGAGTCTGAAAACTCTCGAAAAATTCGCTACAAGAACTGTACTGAAAGTTCGTCTCCGGCAAAAAAGTATCGATTGAAACTTTAAAGCATTTTACGAGCAGAACACAGTGGAAGTAATCAAGTTGGCAGGAAGGGTAAACACTCGCGCTTCCCTAAGCTGACAGATTCTCTGAAACTTTCCAAAACTTATAGACACTCCGTGGAAATTTCGCAGGCAAGAAGACCGTGCGATGGTTTTTGTGTCTATGCATGTCATTATGCTCGGCTGGTAATACCCTTAGCTGCTGGTGACTGGCACATGTTTGCGAAGCTTCCGAGAGATTATTATTATTATTCTGATATACACCGCCACTGCTTGCCTAGCTCCTGGATCACTTTTTTTATCTTCATAAATGTAGTGTATTTCACAATGCATTTAAGATTAGACTGGTCATTGCCTTGCATGATTGGTTCGGTGACATATACTATGTAGTCAAAAGATGATTATTTCATCTATACAGTGCAAGCATCATCTAATTCGTGCATAATGTCTTATATTCAGTAATACATATTATTACTCTAAACAGTGGTATAGGTGAAGATGAAGTCAACTTAACCGTACCCTCTAGTCACCTAGTGCGAAACATACGCACCAATTCGTTTTGCGGTTAAAGCTCAACTGGCCCCAGAAGAGTAAAATCGGCTGCAATCGACCAGGGCGCCATCGACGGAAGGTTCTTATGCAACGACCTGCGCTCTCCCTACCCTCTATATTTCTGGTCACGATAAGTGCCCCCACGGTAGCTGTGCATAGCCAGCAACTGTGAGTCAGCGCACCGACCGCGACAATGCTCGCTTACCTGGCTTGGTTCTCGATCCCGCCAACTCCAGCGCCATCAGTTCAGCACGCAAGGCTGCTGCTGCCGTGGTCTTTACGATAGGAGAGTCGACTTACTAAACTCATAAGGAACTTGTCGAACGTAGATCCAACTAGAATGCCTCGTGGCGTAAGACCATCACCCACGCGGTAGGGGCAAATTCAACGAAGTCATTTTTGATGAATGAGGTTAGGGCAAAGTCCCAATCCCTGAGTATATCTTCAATAATAACATAGGAAAAAAATAGGACCCTCGTGGAGTAAGACGATCTGCCGCGGTGGAGGCATATTCGACGAGGTGGGGGAAAATGCAACGCCCTCATTTTTATTGGACAGGTAGGCCTAGTCTGTTGGCATGGGTCACATCTAGGTCAACCCACCAAACTCCTTACAAAAATTATGAATACTATCGGAACCCGTGGAAATTCCATGGTTGAATAAAGTCTATACCTTCCAAAGTGAACAAGACACGTTACGCTATTGTAATTTACCCGAGTTTAACCTAATGCAGCTCTTCTAACGTAACCCACCTTGTCTAAGTTAACCCCCGTCCGGCAAAATAAGACGCGAATATCAGCTTGGAATTGGGCAAACGTTGAGTAGAATTAAGAAAATACAGTACAGTCAAAAGAATTCACTGGATATGCTGAAGGTTTACCGTAACCTGGATACCAAGCGATGGTTGAACCACAAGCGTCGAAATTTGACTGCAATGTAAATTCAATATAAAAACGCGTCAGCTCAGCGTGAAGTTCCAACTGCTTTTAACGCCGGGGACACATACAGA
>LQNS02277718.1:19159127-19178922 GCA_001587735.2 Parhyale hawaiensis
TTTCATAATTTTTTCTTTCTTTTTCGTTTTCTATTGACATGTGATTTTAGATGGGTGACTGAACTCTTTCAGTCTTCCATCTAAAATCTCCCGTCAATAGAAAACGAAAAAGAAAGAAAAAAATTATGTAACGTAATTGTTGTAGGGAATCTTTCAAGGATTCCAAAACTGTCTTTGTTTTTATTCTACCATAAAAATTAAGGCAGTTCTATTCTTTTAAAAAATATATATATATTTCATATATATACATATATATAAAAAACTAAGGCCTAAATGGAAAAAGTTACACGAATAAAGTGTTTTTTTCTTAATTTTACATATTATGTGAAAATTTCAGTAAGATCGGACCACTAATAAAGAAAATTCCAAAATTTGTAAACGATCCCCTTAAACAGCCCAGTTAGTTTTGGTGAACACAGAAATTACAACCGTAATAATAATAAAAGGATACAAATGTACTGCTAAGTTTACAAACAAGTACTCTGTGGTGCCTAAATGTGCCACAGGGAAGCGCCAACAAGAGCATGTTGCCAAGAGGAAATTGACTGCTTTCGTTGAGCCACATTTGCTGACATTAAAAAAAAATGTATATTTTTGGCTTTTAATGTAGAATAACCACAGTATAATATGCAAACCAATAGAATTTATTGAATTGATAGATACCACCATGTCACATTATAATCGTGATTCAGAGTAATTATAACGTTGCAAAGTCAAATATTATAACATTATTACTTCAAGTGAGTCACGAGCAAAGTGAGTCTACATATATGTAACTTATTCTCAAGGGTAAATGAGAAAACAAAAAAGTTATAGCTCGAGATAATGCCTACAGCAGCACGCAGACAGACTAGGCTATATCAGTGGCAGAAAATAGATTACGGGTGCCAGAGCTGGGAACGGTCAGCACTAGAAGTCATTATCACTGGCATGTAACACGTCACAAGAATCGTGTTTTAAATGTTTCAGCATTCACTAAATGTGCCTTTACACGATGCAATATGTTGCAGGCAACATTAATCCCGCTCGCTGCCACCACGGCAAAACCCTCCATACACCCTCGCCTGAGAGCGGTGGGGGTGAGTTTGTGATGTTGCACGGCTAGCGGACGTTGTTGGATAATCTGCTGCAAAGCCTGCAATATTGGATCAGTATGACCTTGACTGTCGTTTGAGTAGGATGGCGTCAACAAGTAGCTCCGGCTCAGCTGTCTCTCGCTCTCTCTGCTCCACATTTGAACGCGCGAGAAAATTATCACACTTGTATTATAGTTAAGCTAAAAGAAAATGAAGCGCTATAGAACTGTAAATGTAGTGATCACAAAAACAAAATTGCTAGACAATTTATATTAGTTAGTATATTTATTCAAAAATAATGGTAGGTATTTATTTACTGCTCGGAAATAATTTGCATTTGAACCTTTGGTTGTTCTTTCATCATTTTAACTCTTACAAGAAAGAAATTGTTCTCTTGGACGATGCGCTTGTAAGTTATTAGTGGAAATACAATTTTTAGCATTTGTAACTGAATACTTTTACTCAACTGTTGAACAACATCGCAAAGAATACAAGAGATCAGTCAATGAAGATGCATTTACGTCAACCGAAGAAATACGTTATGTGATCACGATCGCCCGCGTTTATTTGTTTGATTGTCTGTGAATTTGTCAACATGATTTCGTAAACACCACCGATTTAATAAACTGATAGTAATAATAGAGAAGTCACTTTCATTCGTAAGTTCTATAAGGACATTTGCACGGAAGATATATTATTTGTCCTTCCCAATAAGTAACTTTTACACCACACCTCTCTTTTTATTGGCTTTTTTTTTTCTTTCTAATAAGAAGTAGAGTTTGCAGACATTGCAACTTAGCCTTCAGTCACTTCCGCAGTGGTGCCGCGACCTGCCTTAAGCTAGCTACTGAACTGCAGTTTGTTGCCTCGTGTAAAGGGCTACGCAATATGTTGCGCTACACTGGGTGCTGGTATAGGGGTGGGGAGGTAATGTTGCCAGCAACAACTTGCATCGTGTAAAGGTACCTTAAGTAAAGTTAACCCTGCTGCAATTTCGAGCTTAACGCGCCGTTTTGGAGACGCTGCACAGAGTGTATTTTATTTTCTACCTGTTTTTATTCTGAGTGGCAATTTTGAAATCGCTTTCAGTGTAATTTTCAAGTTTCTGTTTGTACGCAGTGATCTCTATATTTTGATAGTCAAATATCATCAAGATCACTGATTTGTCGAGGTACGCGGCTCTTTCATAGAAAGTGAGGATTATTTTCTTTTTTGGTTTGACTTGCTTGAACTTTTAGAGTTCAGTTTGAATTGATGGTTGAAATTTTGAATTTGAGTTTTGAGCAAAGCAACAAGAATTGAAATTGAATAAGTTAAACAAAAATTTCAGAAATTGAGCAAAAATTGAGCAAATCAGTTTTGACGTTGTAATGACATTAACAAAACCAGTCCTGCACTCCTAGCCATGAGATATAACTTTTCTTGGGATATAAAGTTCATGGATTTATTGTTCGTAAAATTGTCCAGGATGTCGTTTCTCAAAATATAATGTTGAACACTGAGGGTCTTACATGAATCAGAAGTTACATTAAAATGTAGTTACATTACTTTTTGCACTGAAAATTAAACTTGTGAATGATAGGGCTAACGACGCCGTGGACCATTTCCTGCAGGACAAATCGCCGTGAGGGCGTTTCGCTGTATAATATCAATAAATTACTAATGAAGGATCACATTAACTTAACCTGTTTCTACTGCTCCTTAATTACGGTAAAGTAAACTGATATATACTGATCCACCCTCATTTACCGATCCCAACATATAAGAATAGCTAACCTACTCTAATTAGCCGAACCAAACTAACCTAACCTATTTACCAAAACCTAGCCAAACCTAGTTTAAAGCAACCCGCCCAAATGTAACCTAAGCTACTTAAGACGTTTTTGAATGGGACATCCCTGTCGAATATTTAAGTGCATTTGACTTTAGGACCGATTCAAGCGTGTCCCAATCGAACGAATTTTAGGACTAAAGCTGTAAAATATTAACCTAAGCTGTGATGTCACTAGCAAAACCTGTCCTACTCTCCTAACATTTAAAAATTAAGCATCCTTGGAAGTAAATATTATGGATTTTTATTCGCAAGATAGAACAATGTGTTCCCTAAGATAGGCTAGGTTAGAAATATGGAGCTAGCTCTGCTAATTTTTTCTAGGTTTTTATGATGTGTTGGACAAAACAGTGATGATACTACCTAAACAGAACACAGCATAGGTCTGCGCGAGCGACTGGTATATTTTTGTCATTTTACCTATCCATGGTATGAGCCAGGTAGCATGAGTGTAATATGATCCCAGGGACGTGTTGCAATCATACGCCGATGTTACCCTGGCAGTGCTACCCGCGTGGTAGTGAATGTGACGAGCGATTTCTGCGCCCCAACAAAGTGTTGGAGAATTTTCGGCAAGTTTGAACATATATATTTCGGCTGAGCCTTATTTTGACTGTATTTTAGGATAAAGAGTTAAAAAAACTAGAAAAAAGTGCTTCAACTGTTAAAATTCAGCAATATATGGCTGTCCTAGACTTTGTAATACTAATTTTTTTTTTCAGTATTAAAGACAATGTTAGTAAACAAAGACAGTGTTATCCAGCTCATAAGCCAACAATTTTGGAGGGCTGTCGTCGGTGTTGCCAAACCTATGTCCCATTGGAGGCCGGTGCAGAACAGGGGTGTGTCGCAATCAGTATTTCTGGGTTACCGATGCTACACCAGTGACCCAGCCAGTCACAATTCGTATCGCAATCGTAGCTCAAATGACAACTGCGACACGAGTTACGAGGATGTAGGGCACCGAGCACAAACGTCTATTTTGGATAAAAGGAGCACTAAATTCATTCAAATACGCAACAAATAAACTCCGTATACCAGAATAAGTAAATCAGATTAGTTACTTGGAACTTATTTTAACAAAATTTCAGTTAAAACGAATTCCAATGTACTTGAGCTTACACCACTCGTCGCTAGATAGCGCTCTCATGACCACTTTTCGGGTTACAGTAACCTTTTTCCAGGTTGCGGTAGCCCGGTTTTAGCGTGATTGCGACACACTCCCCTGGTGACACCGAATGCCTGATTGCTACACGACCCAGAGCAATATACTTTAGTTGGCACTGAAAAATGTGTTCTTCTATTCCTTTATGCTTCCATAGAAAACAAACTAATATTTTTTTTTTGTAAATCGTTTTAGGAGGTTAAAATTGCAAGAAATTATTCCCTTTGTTTTAATATTAATTCACCGAAAGGAAAAAAGTTGTTGTTTACATTAAGGTTAAGTCATGGGCACTACGCTTAAGAAACTCAAACTACCTGCGCAGCAGCATTGAGTTCTCGGCCTAAGCCGGTTCTGCTGAAGGCCTAAAGGTGCGTCTACACGATCAATCTCCACATCAATCACAAACACTAGAATCAACAAGCAAAATCACCAACACTTCTCTTCTCTGTATAGACGGGATGATCAGAAACCGCGATCAATTCAAGGTCACGATACGGAAATTCAGGATTCCAAAACTATTAATCGACATTCCATCCTCACTTTATTATAGAGATATTTATTTTAATTGTAGAAGCTGACTTGCGGATAAAACTTTGTTTATACTGGGGAAAAGTGCATTTGAAAATTCACTCACTGACATCCTCTCTCTCATGTGGAGATGCAGACGATTGAACAATAATATCTCATTTTTTATTTATTAATTTCTTGACTTTCTATTGCAATTCACAGTGTGTACATCCGTTTCTCCAATGAAAACGTATCTCGTGCTCCATTGTAGCTTTTAAAGAAGGAACAGACGTAACTTTACGAATATGCTATAGTTATTACTAATTGGCAACATGTAGTTGCCAAATGCTTCCCGCTGTTCAAAGTTGGAATAAAACATAAACGAAATTTGCTATGTGGGTTAATTTAAATAAAAAATGATGCTTTAGTTACTAAATAATATAATGAAGCCACATACAAATACCTATGTTATTCACACAATGAAATATAGTTTTTGAACTCTGTGTTTGTCAAATTCCCGCCAATTTGTGCAAAAAGTTTTCAAACATGTTGGATCCTCGTCAGTCAAAAGATTCGAGGCCTCGCCGCGTGTGATTGTCAATCAAACTCATTCGGCGAACACAAACTTCGATGAAAAGATTGATCGTGTAGACGAGGCTTTAAACTCAAGTCAAAGTGGCGGAAAGAATGGTCTGAATTGACTTTCCACTCGATTTAAGCTAAGCAAATCACTTTATGTCCCAAATCGAATACGTCCTTAGTCTAACTCAAGAAATCTCTAGTCGTTTAAATTAGGTATTTTTTATTCAATTTTTGGAACTAGAGCTGGAAGAATAAGAAGCAAATACAATGTATCCTACGTAACGGATGCATGATCCTGAGCGTGAACAATGGCGGACGGGTATATAAGAATATATTATACCTATAAAAAATTTAAATTGGTCTTATTACGGGGTTACTTAGTTCAATTTAACGTATATTTTCCTACTTTTTTCAGGGACTTGGGCACAAAAGGGCTAATTATTCTTATCTTTAATCTTAGAGGTGAAGCAGCAAAGATGGCTAAAAACACTTTTTACAAATAAAATAGCTAAAAACCAACACTTCATGGAGCATTAATAGTTTCAAAGTTCTTTGTTTTGAGATGTTGATCGTTAACTCCTAAACTAAGGTGTTCATTTCTTCGCATACGAGCGGCCGTATATTTAATTCGCTACTGGAACTTCACTTTCTCTGAAATCACTTGAAGACCTCAACTGATAAAACAGCTGTATAAGTTGAAGTTTAGCTTATCACTAGAGTTCCATCACACACAAAGACTGGGCAATGCCAATGTTACAGATACCTAGTTCTCGTTATATACAAGAATTGCAGACGAATTCGCATACACGAATCTCTCTACGTTATACGCATAAAAGGGGTGAGACTCCAAGAGCCATTTGGACCCCTCTATAATTGTTAAATCTAACAATTTTTTTGTCATAGTACCGCATAAAGCAAAGCTAAAACACAACAGCAATGGTAGTTTACAGCAGTCTATAAGCAAGGAAAAAGAACGTGATACGGTATTGTACGCAAGCCTCGAGCGAACAACTCGTCAATCACATAGGAGCAAATTTTCTCGCAATTTGCGAGTTGTGCAAATACTTATGTCTAGGCACTGTAATTATCCAATTGCACAAAAGCAAATTCGCAAACAAAGAGAACCAAGTGTATTGCACAGCATTGTAACCCATTATTTGGTCATTGCTTGGCATCAGTATGCTATGCCCATAGCTTAACTACGTAACATGTTAACTCACGCGCAGGTCGCGTGTTAAGCTCCACCCTCTTCTTTTTAGCCGTGACGTCAATCCAGTGGAGCGATAGATAGTAAACCGCGTTAATTAGTTCATGTCTGTTACTTGCATTATAAATATGGTGAGCGTAGGCTTCCACGAAGTAGAATGATGAATAGTTGTTTACTGTGTGATGCAAAAATCCATTTCATAGAATTAAGGCAATTAAATGTCAAACAAAAAGGTCGAAAGACAAAGAATCAATTACAACAGCAAAGCTACGGCTTCCAAAGTATTTTTATGGCTCATTTCGTAATCACCACATTATCATTTTGCATACTAGTGCATTCCCCCGTCAAAAATTACCGTGGAAGAACATTGCTTACAGAAAAAAATTACAGCTGCATACGTATTGTCGGAGGAGTATTGAGCGCTCTAGAAGTAATGGTAAGTCGAAATTTATGATCTGTACCTGTGCAATTTGTAGTTTGAAGGGCTTTTCTCATCAAAATATCACAAGTTGTAAAACGGAGGAGTCATTTTTATTAGCTTAATTTTCAAATATTTCAGCCATTCGGAAGCCGTCCTTCAGTAATTATAAAGTTTCTCGTCGTCAAACTATTTTCTTTCAAGTTTTTACAGAAATACATGATTTTGGGCCAACTTTGCTTGACATGCGTTCACAGCCCAACAAGAAAAATTTTATTGCAATTTTCATCACTTCATTAAAAGAAATTAGTGTTGTCTGTGGTTCCTTAGGAAAATTTTGAGTAAAACTCAATTACTACGTAGAAGTTCATCAGTTTGCTGGGCCAAAATATTTGGAGTACAGTCTAACTGGTGACAGCGAAAAATGAATACATATACTCTTTTGTCGCCAAAATCCCATTTTTTCGCTACTGCGAATCTTATGGAAAACGAAGAAGCTTTAACAAGATTTATTCCGAGTTAAAAACAGCCGAATATCAAACACCAACCCATTGTAGCGAGAATAATGGTATAAATGGATTAGGAATGTTATTGATACCTGCGAAACACCGACGTTTTTTGCTCCACCTGACGTCATACGAGGAGATGCGCAGAACAGGCTCAAAATGGTGAAGCTATGAGTTAACCTGCTACGTTATACCACCATGACTATGCCAACGGCGGCGCATGTTAAACCCGGTGTCCACGTAACAACTTTCGTTGCCGCTAGCAACTACAGGCTACTCAGCTAATCGTTTTCGTAGATGCGGCACGGCTTCTGCTTGCGCAAAATGTAACCGTATAAAAATTGTCGGAAATCTCAATCGCTGCTGCAATATTTACACCGTAGCAAGTGCCAATGGTAAACTTTCACCTATCGCTCCTAATTATACGCAGTAAATGTCCACAGAGATAGGTATTTCAAGAATTAAAACACGATATTTCATAGACTTCAAGCTGAAGTTCCGGCTATGACTAAGCAGCACTTGAAAGCTCAAGCTTCAAACTTCAATGTCGCGAAAACCAAAAAGTTTTGAACTTTTGGCAATATTGAAAAGCTTTTATTTTGTCTGTCGAAGTTTGTGCTTCTCGTTTTGTAATACCCTGCATACGCCTAATGGCATTCATATATCAGTTTTTTCTCTAGGATTTCAAGGGCCAGTGGAATTGCCATACTGTTAGTACACTTTTTGAATTTGGCCTGTTCACATTACAAGACGAGGCAAAGTGGAAGAAAATGCAGATCGGAGTCTAAGCCAGGGTTACATTCATTGTTCTGTGATCAGCTGAGCCCATACTGAAGTACTATGCTAACGTTTGGCCCTCAATACCTATCGTGATTTGAATTATAGATATCCTTGAAAAATAAGCATTTTTAAAACAACTGCAACGGTGCATGTCAGTAAAAAGAATATCACCGTAGAGAACTTTTTCTCCACAATACCTCACCCTCCTGCTCCTTCAAGCAACAATAAGAAAATCCTAAAAAAAAACAGTTACTTTCAGGCCTAAAAATAAAACACTGACCATTTGTTTAAAATCGGGCTTTAAAATCGGGCTTTGTATCGACCCTCCTAAGGTCTGCGAGAGATCATCTAATATTGCGTTGGATTATGATTAACATTGGCAATCAAGACGGGACTGAGTAAGTTCAAAAGAATTGCAGCCAAACTTAAGAAACGCATATAGCAACAATATACAGAGAATAATCGCCCTTGATGGACCAGACCGTACCGTGACTGTGCGCACGATTCGGCGCCATTGTATTGCGCCATGAGGACCGCCATTCTGCAGTCGACATTCCACATCTCAACTTCAGAGTTTTGTTTACTGTAGGTGGAAGAGACCCTTGAACAAATAAGAAGCAGCTCCTATCATCATACATTTTGCAGCACCGATGTCGAGAAACAGAGTTTGTTTTCAGTGTTGCCTGGAGCGCTTGCAGCTGATGCTGTATGCATCTCTTATAAATGTTTTCAAAGCTATGTATTCTAGAAAAGAGAGTCTGGTAAGAGCGTCTACAAAACAAAAGAAATTTCTTGAAGTGTTTTTAGCTTACAAGCAAAAGCTAGACACTAGACCTTTAAAGAATGTATCTCAAATGGAATAAATGTGCATGCGTAATTCTTATATTCTTATATATATTGAGATGGTCCAAGATGAGTCAATTTATTTTTGTTAAAATAGAGAAAAATAAATGCAGTTAAATGTTACTATTCTCTTTGATGGGATTGGAACGATGAGTATCACTACATGCATGCTCTAAAAATGCATGCTCTAAAATGATACTAAGCATTAGGCAGCAAATAGGTATCTTGCAAGCATTGCAGCAAGCATTTCCACATAAAATAACGTATTCATCTCATTACTGGACTTTAAAGTATTATTACACTTACATTCGCAGTAGCACTGGAAATCAGGGCAACATTGAATTTCCCGAAATCTACTAATTCCAACCCATCAATGCTATTATATACCATTCCGTGTGACAACCAAAATGCTGTTGGCAGCACCTCACGCGTTTTACATGGATATGATCGAGTACCAAAGCCTTACCTTACGAAGCTGCCTATAGAATGGATTATTTATGTGCACTACTTGTCTTCAAACGTATCGCACTTGTCTGCTCGCCCACAGCTTCTCTACTTGTTTTTGAGCAGACTTTAGGAGCATCCCGGAAAAATTCAATCATACAAAAGAAATGCTGCATGGCGAAGTCGATAAGATGGAAACGTTGACATGTAAGCCTGGAGAAGCTCGGAACCGAAGAGACGAGACGGAAAGGTAATCTGTCGTGCGAGTGGCAGGAGTCCTAAGTTGGCAAAGATGGAAGAAGAACGCTCAAGTCTGCCTGAGACGGAAATCAATCGCCACCCAGCTTTTTGTACCTGTTTCAGAGCGTCACGCTTCTTATGCAGCAAGATTCCCTTGCCTAAGTTACGGTAGGTTAGGCAACTCTAAATTTCGGAAGCCGTTTTAGTGACTAAGGTTTTATTTCCTTCAGCTGCTTTTTTTCTGCCAGGCTTTCATAGGAGTTGACAAGTTACAGCAAAAGGCTTATTGTCGAATGCTGAATGAGTTTTTGGACAAAAATTAAAGGGAGAAAAAAACTTCATGATCCAGCAGATGAAATTTTATATCCGGAAAGGGAGCCTGCAAAAGTAGATATTGCTATATGTATACTTCGATATTGCAGGCGACTCAGCAGAAGGGATGTTCCGCATTAGGCCTCTCTGTTTTTTAATGCTGAAGCTCCAAGGAAAAAGCAGCAAATAAAAGCTCAAGCCAGAGTACGGTAGTCAACTAGCACGGTAGACTACTTTGAATTTTCCTTTGCACACCCTGTATCACATCGGTAAGAAAAAGTTACAGTAATTGGTACATAGTGTTTTGGAATTGCAAAAATAGAGAGTTGCCATTTAAGGTTTTCTATAATATTGATTCATGCAGTACAGTGCCGATTCAGCGTGAAGATCCTACCCCTCTGAAAATAAACTAAATTTTTTACCCGTTCAGTTTTGACATAAACTTGACTTGACTTGTGTGGGAAGAACACTACTTGAAACGCGACTGACTTTTTAAATGTAGAGGGTTAAGGGTTAAAAATAGAAATGTTAGCATTGTGTGAGTCAATCGTGTTGATCGAATTCTTACGTTGCCGTCTGTACTGAATGGCCGGTATTACAACACGGTTAAGATAGTAGGTTTAGTATTTTCCAGAAGTTATAATTCCCAGTGCACGTACTGTACTGAAGTAGCGATTACAACCACAAAAGTATAAGAAATTTTCACACTAACTATCCCTTTCTCAGCCGCACAATGTGCTTTGGCCAGAGCTTCGTTAGAAATTTCTCATAAAATAACGGCATAAAATAATTATACTATAGTCTTCATTTTGATGCTTGAAAGGGTGTAGGTATATAACCTATGCTGAAATACAGTCGCCTTTTCGTCATAGGCTCACTATTTGCAAGCTACATGTATATTTTTTGCATCTTCCACTTTCCTTTAAATATTCCTTAAATTAACATTGGTTTTGTGGTTCAGGACTGGTTGTAAATTTATATCTGTGTAACCCATGGCTACGTATGAGACAGGACGGAGAGACGAAGCAGGTATTTTATAATTAAGTGGCATGGTTGTACCGACTCACTTATGTAGTGTCGTTTAAACAATGAATGAAAACAGGCATTACTTAAGACTGGATGTTGCAGTTGCTGTCAGAGTTATCAGGAGACTTAACACAATGTCTTTGATAAATAAACAAGGGTAGAGGTATTTGAAGATTAGTTTTACTATTCTGTAACACATAACCTCATTGGCGGAAGTAAACAATGCACCGACAAATTTGGCAATGCTAAGTTTGCTCATTAAACTCTGTGGTAGTCGCCTCAGTTAATAAAATATTTTTGCTAATTTTACTAATATTTTACTATTACCCTACTCAGCTTACAAAATGAAACCTGTTTCGTTCTTTAAGCCCCACTAGATTGGTGCAGTTGGAAACCCCCCTCTATAATGATACCCACGCATAAGGTCGTAAAATTTTATAATTGTTTCCATACGAGTTAGCCACGTAAGAATGACATAGTCCAGCATTTTAGAGTAAATTACCACGGACTCTTAAGTTACGTGCCTATAGCTGTTGTATTGCAATGTTATATTGCAGGGACATCTCCTCTCATTTCGACGGGAAAAATCTGTGAGTAGGTCCAGCTTGTCGCCACATATTAATGCTCACGCAGCTGCTGAGCTGCTTGCATTTGTAATACTGCAGGGTAAAATTATTATAAGCCGCGTGAAACAGCAATGGTAAATATTCAGTTTTTAGACTTTAGTCTCCTCATAATACACACAGTTTTTATATTTCATGTACATAGTACTCAGCCACTGAACGTTCTGTACGATCATGTAGCAAGAAAATGAAACTTTTACATGTACGCTTTCTACTGGCTACCATTTTTCTAAGTTTCATTTATTATTATTATCGGGGGGATTTCACGACCCAAATTGGATCGGTTGAGTGATGTTCAAATCTACACTCTTGCGCCGGGTCACAGCCAGCGACCTAAGGCCCAGAGCACTTTGCGAATGATGTGCTCTGCTAGAAGCAGAGCGCTCTTCTGGAGGGTTCCTGGGTGGAGATGGCCGCACTTCAGCTCTCGCAGGGCAGTCATGTGATTCTTGGACATTGCCCCAGAGCTCCGATGACCACTGGAACGACGTCCACCTTCATCTGCCGCAGTCTCTGGAGTTCGATGGCAAAGTCACGGTACTTTTCCTTCTTCCCCGCTTCCTTGTCCACAATTCTGGAGTCGAAGGGGATTGAAATGTCTATCAGTTTTGCCGACTTCTCCTGTTTGTCTTTTACGACGATGTCCGGTCGGTTGGCGTGAAGTACCCTATCAGTTTCCGTCCGCTTGACCCAGTAGATCTGCACGGCTTCGTTTTCAACCACGGGCGCGGATTCGTGCTCCTACCACCTCTCACTGACCGGGAAGTTGTGGATCCGCAAAAGAGTCCAGTCGAGGTGTCGAGCCACTTTGTCGTGTCTGCACTTGTACTCCTTTAGCGCCAGCACTCCGCATTCGCTTACAACGTGGTTGATAAGCGTGAAATATTTTTGAAGTCCAGAGTGAATTGGGATGCTGTCTCTGGTGTCATCCTTGCGCTGCCTTGGGGTGTTGTGGAAGAGTCTACTGATCCTGGGTTTACTTTGGATCGGCTTCGCTCTGACATGGTGCGCGCTTATGTCCCTTCCCGCTTCATAACGGTTAGGACGGGCGATGAGCCCTGTCCACTGATTCCGAACTGCATTTTGATGTAATCAGAGTATTGATGGACTATGTTGAGGAGTTGTTCTACTTGATCCTTTGATTTCGCGTACAGCTTCTGGTCGTCCATGTAGAGCAGGTGGTTGAGCTTCATGGTACGACCGTAGTTGTAGCCCTGGCCGGCCTTGTTCAGGGTCTCGGAGAGGGGGATCATGGTCAGGAAAAATAGCAGTGGGTATAGGGAGGCGCTCCGGAAGTTGCCCCGCTGGATGCTCACCTCGCCGAGGTGTTTGTTAGCGCTTGTGAGCAGGGTCTTCCAGTTGGGCATGGTCGTCGCGATCAGATTGCGGATGTTGCCAGCGATGCCGTAGATTTCCAGGCAATCCAGGTTCCAGGAGTGAGGGACCATGTCGAAGGCTTTTTTGTAATCAACCCAAGCCATGCTTAGATTTTTCTTTTTGCTCCTGGCATCTTTCGTGAGAAGCTTGTCGACGAGCAAATGTTCCTTCGTTCCCTTGGTGTTCCTGCGGCATCCTTTCTGTTCGTCGGGTTGGAGCTTCTTTGAGTCTAGATGTTGGTAGACTCTCTCGTAGATTATGCCCGTCAGCACCTTCCACATAAGGGGGAGGCACGTGATTGGGCGGCAGTTGCTGACCTCCGTACCCTTTGCTTTGCCCTGCTGGATTAGGACCGTCTTCCCTTTGGTCATCCAGGTGAGCACGGTTCCGCGTTGCAGGCAGCGGTGGAGCTGTGCAGCAATTCTGGAGTGCAGCGATGTGAAAGTTTTGATCCAGTAGTCTTGCACCATATCTGGTCCGGGTGCTTTCCAGTTCTTGGTTTTGCTCAGTTGCTTAATGAGCTGTTGACTGGTGATTGTAAGGTCTGGATCTGCTGCGACGTTCTTCTCCTTGACGTCGTGGAGCCATTTTGCGGTATAGTTGTGTCGTACCTCTTTGCTCCAGATATCACTCCAGAATCGGATGCTCTCTTCTGCGTTGGGTGAGTCAGAGCTCGTTTTTTCTCCTCTAGGGGTTTGATAGAGGCGTTTCTGGTTGGTGTTGAATAGCTGGTTCTGATGGAATCCAGCTACTCTGGCCTCGAAGCGTCTAACTTTGCTTCTTATAGCAGATAGCCGCTGCTTTAAGGTATCTTCTAAGTTGGTTAGGCCGATTTCGAGGCACCGGTACCTCGATTCGAGCAGCGTCTTCTTTTCCTCGTCGTGGAGATTTCCTCTGCGCCATTCGGAGATCCAGCTGAGATGTTTCCTGATCTCAGCAACGTTCTTCTTGAGGCGGTGTTTCCAAGGAGGATCCTTTTTCCGCTGGGTCTGTTGCGGTCGGGGTTTTACCTCAAGGATCCTCACTGCGAGGTTTGCTCCAGCTTTGATGAGGGCTTTTGTCTCAGTGATGTTGTTTGTGTGGATTTAACCAATCACTGAGTTGACACGGAAAGCAGCTGCTCGAATCCTCGGTTCCGGTAAATGTCGTAGCCTAGCATGACCTTTTGGCGTCGTTTCTGCATTGGAGTTCCGGAGTAAGTCCCGCAGCTCCAGCAAGTCACTCCGCTGCTGGTCGGATAGGTCAGGTTCTGCCTCTTCGTCCATCGAGTCGCTCATGCTCTTATCGTGGACCGGTAAGTGCCGAGGCCCACGTCGCGGCGACTGGTTGGGGTCGTCCGAGTCGATCTCGGATGGGACGTAGTTCGACAGTAGGGTGTCACTAAGTTCCCGGTTAGGGTGACCTGGCGTTGATACTACCCTGGAGTTTCAGAGTAAGTCCCGTGGCTCCAGCGAGTCACTACGCTGCTGGTCAGACACGTGGGGATCTGTCACGTCTTCTGACTCGCCCTGGCTCATATTGTGAGCCAGTAAATGCCTAGGCCCACGTGAGGGCAACCTGTTGGGGTCGTCCGAGTCAATCTCAGACGGGACAGCGCCTAAGTCGGGGGTTATTGTGAGCCAGTAAATGCCTAGGTCTACGTGAGGGCGACCTGTTGGGGTCGTCCGAGTCAATCTCAGACGGGACAGCGCCTAAGTCGGGGTTTCCCCCGATGGAATGGAGGGCCGCCTAACAGGTTCCACGGGTGGGCACCTAGGCCGGGTCACAGGTCGGGTTGGAACCTGGCGTGCAGGTTCGTCAGCGGATAGAGAGGCAACTTGAGCTTCCAGCCGCGCAGCGACTTGAAGCCGTTCCTCTGTGCTGAGGTTTTTGCTGCAGATTTGCCGGATTTGGCCACTATGAGAAGCCTGTGGGAAGTTGCCCGGGATTCCTCTCTCGTCCCGCAGCTGCTTGAGATCGCCTGGCCCCTCGCGCTAGTGGCGACGAAGCACTCCCACAGCACAACTCGGTCTTCCCTGGATCACTTGTGGCGAGTACGGCGTTGAGTCGGGACAGTCCTCTTCCTCCGCCCCCGGCGGAGAAAGAGGAGCCAGCTCCTTCCTTCACATCATTATTATTATATTACACATGACTAGCGACGTGGAAACGAAGGAACCACCTCCGCGAGCGAAGAAAAAGAAGATCCGAGGGCACAGAATAGCTCTGTGTACAGAAGGTTTAAAGCTGCCAATACCCACACCAGCAAATACAGAGCCATCGAGACGATTCCAAACATCCACATACATGGAATAAACGAACAAAAATACTGGCCCGTACGGCATCGAACCAGTTCCAAGGCAAACTCATGAAGAGCACCAGTACACCGAGTATACTTCACCCGAACAAATGGCTCACGAAGAAATTCAGACAGTAGATAACTAGGGTAGTTACATACATATATGTTGCGCGCGTCTGGTGGATTTGCGCGATCATTCGATCGCGCAAATCCACCAAACGCGCACAACATTTATATCTTATATAGAAAGCAGACCCCACCAACTCTGCGACGATGCGCCAGATCACTAGGCACAGCACTATCTAGCATGAACGTACATCGACGAACGNCGCGATCATTCGATCGCGCAAATCCACCAAACGCGCACAACATTTATATCTTATATAGAAAGCAGACCCCACCAACTCTGCGACGATGCGCCAGATCACTAGGCACAGCACTATCTAGCATGAACGTACATCGACGAACGACTCTGTCAAGCAAACACAGTTGACAATCGGCTACGGAGACTACGAAGCAGTATTCCAGAAGATGGAGGACATAGCAATTAAAGCAGCTACGTGTCAACTCTACTGAGTCAAACACCCTCCGAGCACGTCTCATACGACCAATTTTCTGTGATGCTCGTGAGACAACTGAACAAAAGTGGGGATCAAACGTCAACTTTGGATCAAAATTGACACCCAAGATTACCAAGAAATCAACCAGAGGAAGTGACATGCCATCCAGTATGAGTGAAGGAAAACGAGGTCTCACTGCACGTGATCTAGAGACGAGAATGGTCTTAGTCTTGCCTGCATTTAGCCCCATCGCACTCATTCAAAGTAAAGTTTCAAGAAAAATGGAGGTATTACGTACATTAGTAGCACATAGATAAGAGGTAGAACTGTATTGCTAGTTACTTTGAATTTCTCGAACGCGACGAACAAAATTCGCTTGCTAAATTCGCTCTTCAGGTATTTTTTTTGCAGAGTCTGGCAGAGCATTTGTTGGCGAAATTCCACTTTCAGCAATTAATACTTCTCCTATGCATTGGACTTTACCACCTATCTAAATCTGTAAACCGTCACTTCAGTACGAATAAAATTAGCAGACCGTATGGACGGTTCTTAGCTGAAACCCAAATTAAAATTGTCATATTCACCTTCACTACTGTTTGGGTTGCATAGGTCATTAACCTTACGAGTAGCACAGTCTATTTATTTTCGTATGAGCATATTAAATAAATTAATCGCTCTGAAGTAAATTTTTTGGCAGATTGCATGGCGTTGGTGTGGAAATGAACGCGCTTTGGGCTGTGGCGGCGTACTGACTTCCCACGGCATGTACATGGAACTACAACCCATTGCATAATCGTGCCCGGGGACTCCCTCCCTTAACGAAGTTGGCCTCACTTATCACCGTGATCCACACTTACGTATTTTAAAATGAATACTTCATTGTCAGTCGACTGATTTTACTTGTCACAATTCCATATTATTTTCTGACATGGCTCTAAGAACAGGATCAGAAATATAGCATGGAGCAGGGACAAGTGAAATACGTCTTTAATTTAATGAATAAATCTTATTGATGATACATATGCATATATACACCGCGTAGAATAATAGTAACTCAGACACACGTTTATACTCATTTTTTTTTTTTGGCAGTAACACTTATATAAATAGTTTTCTAATAATTCTCAGTTAAAGAACTACGCGCATTTGAAATTCAATACGTATTGGAGGAAATTCTTTGGACCTTTTATTTCTCTATGGGCGGAGAGCGTTAGGTTTCGCTGCGTGAGATCGATTGCATGGTTGCATATGTAATATATGGGTTGGAATAAAGCTATTAGGATTATCTTACTGCGTAAACTCTCACGACTTCTCTAGAATCGTCGTTTGCTACACTGAGAGCTATATAGGTGCACGTCTGCAACCTCAGCATTGGATGTTCGTCCCATTGTCGTTGATACTTGTGCAGCCGATAGATTGCTCTACGTAAGCAAAACATTGTATCTTATTCTTTTATATAATGCAGTACTGAGGGCAGCCGAGAAGGTGCACAGTAGATTTAACATTTCTAATGTTTGTAATTCTTTAACTAAAAAAGGTATTATTACAGTTTATGGGCATAAAAAATGATGTTTTTTATGTAGTGTACTTTGACGTGCAAAATTCAAATCTGAAGTCCGTTTTTTTTTTTTGAACGACCCTAGTTTTTGAGATATAGTGAAAAAAAAAAAACAACTCATTGTGTTACTATGAGAGAAAATACCCAACGATGTTACCTAACGAGGCTGGGTAAGGTTAGGTTAGGTTAAAAACCTATCTAAAAGGTTGTCCACTGCACTGTGCCATCATTAGGTATTGTCTCTCATAGCAAAACAATGGGATAGTTTCTTTCCCTATAACTTAAAAACTACGGTCGTCCGAAAAAAGTTGACTTCAGATTTTGATTCTGGACGTCAGAATACACTATATACTGTCAAAAAAAACACCCTGTTTTTGATGCCCTTAAACTGTGAAAATTTCAAACAAATATAAAAAAGTTGTTAGGGAGTAAAGCGTTTTGATTTCAAAGTTCACAACTTTATGCGACGTTCCTTCAAATAATATTTTCACACCCTTTATATCTCCAGACAAATATGCAAATCATTTGGTTCCTCTAAGAGGAGAAAAACACGGAGCAAACTTGTCATATGTACCCACTCCCGCGTCATTTTAGTGTGCAAAATATCTGTATATTTTGCCACTTGAGGGGTTCGATCTCAATGGATTTCACTTGTCAGTGATGCTAAATTCATAAGCTAAAGCCGTCGTGAAAAGCCAAGAGAAACTCTTGTGTGTGATGACATCACCGTCGCAGAGTTTACATTCCAGATTATTTGTCGGTTGTGTTCCGAAAATTATTTAGAGAGGACTGGGGTTTTTTTCCTTTACTATCCGCTCTGATACGGTTAAAAAATATTTTATATAGGTACATGTATAAATCATTTTGTCGGCTTTAAGATCAAGACTAAGACTGCACGAGTAAATCACAATCCCTGCTCGGGCGAATAGACGCTTTCTATAACACTAGTGGACCCGTGCGTGAAAAATTCACGCAATAACCTATACGTTTGCCTCATGGCTGAACAACGAACAGGTAACTCACGCGCAGGTAGGTGTTAAGTCCCGCCCACTCCTGTGACGTCAGGTGGAGAGATAGATAGCAAACAGAGTGAATTAGTTCATATTTGTTACTTGCTTAATAAATACGGTGAGCCTGGGCTCCCATGAACAAAAAAGAAGGGTAATCATTTCTACACTATCACTGCTGTTAACTGTGCGCTGCAAAACTCGGTTTGCTTGAAATAAGGCAATAAAATGTCGAAGAATAGGTTGACAAGGGAAACATCAATTACAACAACATAGCCCTGGCTTCCTAAGTATTGATATGGCTTATTTTGTAATCATCATATATCATTTTACTCACTGGTACACTCCGCCATGAAAAATCACCGCGGAAGAACATGACTTACGGAAAAAAAACTACAGTAGCCAAAGTATTATCGGGGCAGTATTAATCGATCTAGAAGTAATTTAATGCCAAATTCATTAACTTTACTTGTAAAATTTGTATTTTAAAGAGATTTACTCGTCTAAATATTTCAAATGGTTAAACGGTGGAGTGTTTTTTTTTTACTAGTTCAAGCTTCATATATTAGTCGTTCGAAGGCGGCATTTCATGTGATTAAACAGTTTCCCTGTCGACATAGCATTTTCTTCTCTGAGAAAATCTCTGACTTCTCTGAGAAAATCGTAATTAGGGTAACTTAGCTAGACATGCGTTCAAAGTTTAACAAGAAAAATTTCGTTTCAAGTTTCATGACTTCTTTTAGAGAAATTGACGTTTTCTGTGGTTACATGGAAAAATCTGGAGGGAAAACTGAATTACTCATAATTACTACGTAGTAGTTTATCATTCTACAGGGGCAAAAAAATGTTTGAAGCACAGTAGATGTTACCGGTGAGAGCGAAAACTTAGTATACTCTTTTGCTGCCAAAACCCTTTTTTTTTCGCTTCTCCGGTGCTTAAGAAAAAAGAAGAAGGTTCACCAAGTTCTGTTTTCCTTGTTTAATTAAATAGCCATACATCAATTATCAGCCCATGGTAGCGGAAATAGTGGTATAAATGAATAAAGAACACTTGTGACACTTTGTGCAACACCGACGTTCTTCTCTCCACCTGACGTCACACGAGTAGATGCTCAGAACCGTCTCAAAATGGTCAAGCGATGAGTTAACCTGTTAACGTAGTTCAGCCATGGGTTTGCCTAATAATAATAATTAGCTTTTATTAAGAACACAATGGGTTCACAAAATATCCTTACAATCTTACAAGTACAAACAAAGTAGCCAAAATTCAACCTAGTAATTAGGCCCAGTCACAAATACTGGTGGCCACGGACAATGAGAATAAATATATACATGGTATTGAGCAGCTCAATTTCAGCCAGGAGAGAGAAGGAACTCTTGACTGCATTGGAACAGAGAATTTAACAGATTATCCTTGTACAGTATGATTGAGACACAGCGTTTCATTTTAGCTGGCCT
>LQNS02277718.1:19187063-19197665 GCA_001587735.2 Parhyale hawaiensis
AATAAGAACACAATAGGTTCACAAATACTCCTACAAGGAGAAATAAAAGTAACCAAATTTTACACTATCAATTAGACTCAGTCACATAAATGAGCGGCCACGTACTAGGAAAATACATGGATACACTCATCTTACAGTCGCAGATATGATTAGCCTTAAGAAACTCTTTCTCATACAAAAACAAAGAGAATACAAATTAGAGTAGAAACCTTTACCTGAAATTCTACAGAGAATTTGCCAGTGAGTCGAGTTAACCCCTCTACTGTGTAATTGAAAAACACTTTTTAATGAATTTTAGAATGGGGGAGTATCGACATCTCATCACTAGTTTGGCAAAAGGGCTAGTAACAATTATAATGGTATAAATTTCATCTAGAAACTCTGTCATTATTATGACAATAGGCTCTGAAACAGTCTTACTGTACCTTGAGTAATGTATCAGCATATGACCTAAGTGGCTGAAAAGGGTATTTTAAGAAAACAGAGAGGAAAGATGTGAGGTAAATCAATCAGTTCAAATCCGCGTGTGTCAGCAAAGATAGGTAAAGAAGCAGCAGGCTATGAGCGCAACAGTTAGAAGCCATTCCACTCATACAAATCACCGGCCACATACACAACCCTCACCCACCGTTGCTTGAACGCCGAACTCTGATAATTTGGGCTTGAGCATAGCCCATAAAGCAAGAGTTATCAGAATTTTCCACTATTATCTACATGCTATATATTGAGACATTCTACATCATACGAAGCAAAGACGTCACTAGCTCCTGTGCATTTAGAAACCCCCCTCCCCCCTCCCCGAACGCCGAAATAAATAATTATAAATGGTATAAATCATAACATTTTATGCTTGCTAGTCCCCCACATGTTATGAACTGATCCTCAAGAAATCTAGAGGAACTGCTGGATGTGTTACGAGCAACAGCGGATCATATTTTTATGGTAATGAAAATGAAATCTTGGATTTGATACCAATTTAAATTTTTCGTTACCATGCAGTGCGTTGATCGGCTGAGGTATGCGCTCTCAGAGTGCTTCTCTAGCCTTTTTAGTACTGTTCGCGTTATATTTGTTTATAATTTATTTCATAATATGTTTAGCATACCAGAAAGCAGTCGTTTCTTCAGCTTACGGAGGTTACACTTCCCTGGCAGTGAGTAAATTACTTATATGAAATAAACATCCAGCTTTTCACTTTATAATCCGTATAGATGTCTTTGCTATCATCAAATGCCGGCAGAAACAATTAAGACATACAAACTCTCATTTAATTTACTCTTCATCCTGGTTCTACTCTCAGAAGTAGATTTCCCTTTTTATTTGTTGATTCACGGTTCAATACGAGCCAAGTGGAAAAACATTCATATTCTCTTTTGGAAAGACGTGCAATCTACAGTCTATGATAGCACTATATGTATGTATAGGAGATGAGTTAGACATCTTCATAAGATAAAAAAAAATAGCAAGGCATAAATTTACCCATCTCCAATCCTCCTCATGAGGACGGAGAGATTAACCACCAGTTACGATTTAGTTTGAGCATTTTCTCTAATTTCCTAAGAGTTAAAAGACATCCCCAGTTAAGTTTTTCAAAACTAGAGGAGAATAAAATTTTATGTTACCGTAAATGACCGTATTACAATTGGATACATTTCGGCCTGATAGGCGGCCACCTTCAGTCATACAGTAAAAAGTTCGAAATGTTATCTGTGAATATTAAGGTCTACAGCAGTGGCAATAACATAAGGATCGAAGACAACACCGGCAGAAGTCAGAGTACTACTTAGAAAGTTGTGAATGAATCGTAGTGAGCTTTTCACCATATAAACATCGGGTCATCATGCATAAATTAGTTACAAGGTTAGAAGCTTTATACAACGCCCCCCATCCCCCAAAAATAGAGATGAAAGGATTCGGAGGAATTCAGACCTGGCCTCAAGTTAAGGAAGGATAGTAAAAACTTGTTAATGCATTTTAAAAGGGTCAATAGTGTATCTCGAAATTAGAGACGACAGTCATAAATACAACGCAGAATTCCGTCAAAGAACACAAAAATACGCGTAATATACAATATAATAATGACCGATGGGTATTGTCCGCTTGCTTATATATTTAGTGTCCACTCTCTTGAACCCTTGAAGAAAACAGGCGAAAATTAGACCAGGTCGTAGATGATGACCAAAGTAAACGGTAACTTTATACTGTATGTCTATTGAATGCACTTCTTGCGCTGCTAACGTAGAAATGCACTTCTTGCACTGCCAACGTAGAAATGGCGGCATTAAAGATATCCGAAGCTTCTCTTTGTAATTTCACATAAATAATTTCATTGTATCATAGACCGACCGCCCCATACGTTGACTGGACACTGGCCCTTAAGGCAGATTTCGGTGCCGCAATTGGGCCTGGCACGATACCGCAGATGTGTTTTTATATGTTTCCCCATTACTTTTCAAACCATTTGACTAAGTTCTTTTATATTCAGTAATGACTGGCAAACCTGCACATACTTCTGAAACTTCTATACAAAACAAATTTGCAAAAATATTAGGGCTTGAAGTGTAATTACGTAGAGCAACTGTTTATGACATCCTTTGATATTTGCAGCGAACTTACTTCGCAATAGTTAGTGAATTAATTAGCCTCATCTTGTAAAACAGAAACTTCTAAAATTCGTGGTATGCTCAATGTGTAATGAAATGCCAAGTAAACAGCTGATGAAAATGTTGATGGAATTTATTTGGTAAATGGGCTAAGCGTGGTAATCAGGACAGACAGCTGAGCTGAGAGGTGAGATGGAGCAGCTGGCAACCATGAAGTGATGGAGTCTAGCCAGCATTGAAGTGATGAAGCACTGGTCGCCAAGAAGTGATCTAGCATAGGCCGCAGTGAAGTGATATAGCACTTACGGCCCGTGACGTGATCTGAATAATGAAGCACTGGCAGGCTTGAAGTGATGTAGTATTGACAGCAGTGAAGTGATTCAGCATTGACAGCCGTTAAGTGATATTGCATTGGCAACCGTAAAGTGATGTAACTTTGACAGCTGTTCAGTAATAATAATAATAATATTATTCAAATCCTTGGACACAATCATAGGACATAAAAATACAGAATGAAAATGTTACCTACTTCGTTACAACTATAAATTATTTCAAGCCCATTGCTAGTTAGATTTTAACCATTCGGCTGCCCTGAAGTTATGTAATGTAGGCCACTGTGAAGAGACTTAGTTCCGGCAACCATGATGTGTTTCAACCTAGGCAACCTAAATGTGATGCAGCATAAGAAATTAGGGATCCGTGAAATGATATAACATAGGCAACAGCAAAGTGATGTAATATACCTAGGCAGTTATGTGAAATGATATTGACAATCACGATACGAAGCCTTAAATGGTTCCAGTAATGAAGGGTTGTATCAACCATAAATTGTTACGGTTTAATATCATTTACCGGCTGTCTTGGTATCTTTATTCCATAGTCAACCATGTAGTTCATTGGAAGGTACCAATGTCGTATTACTGTGGTTTTAATTCATTTTTTCAACATTACTTGGTTTTCTAAATCTCACTTTTGTTGCGGCTATTAGGATGAGGTCTACCGAAAGCTCTGCATACATCAATTTCCGAAGTTATTGCTTCAAATCCGTCATTGGAAACACAAGCTCAACTGAATGTAACATTAAAGTACATTACGCGTACTATCTATGAGCCATTTTCTTCTATAAAATTTCAATATTCCTAGAAATTATGCTGAGTTTTCAATTTTTCATAACGTCCGAAAGTATTCTGTACCCATTTCGTCTACTGCAGAGAGGCATATGATTGTGAATTTAGATTCCCTACTCTGCAAAGCATTCCTTATGGCACGACGAAGATATTAATCTTTTTTGAGGTCTCTGTGATAATTAGAACTCGTTTTATTAACACTTACGTAAGTAGGGCTCTGGGCCCAATTGCGAGAGGCCCGATTTCAGTGTCCAGTCAATGTATCCGTATGGTGTAGTCCATGGTTGTATCATTTGTACTTCTAACTTCATTCCGTCATCGCCATAACATTATTCTTCAAAAAATATTTGGATACACTTGATATTATGGTGAATCCATAATGCCGAGTCAAAATTGATATTTTGAGTCATGCATAACTGCATAAAGAAGTAATTAATATTCTTCATGTCACAGAAAGAAAGTAGATTTACGCTCCTCAGCAAATGTGAAGCCGAGGACACTCGTGTATTGCGCTCTTTTAAGTTCATAGTGGTAGCAAGGAATGTGTGGCAATACAAAAATATCTCACGAATTTTTCGCCTTCATTATTGACTGCCGGATGAACTAGTAGATTATTACAGACGGAACATGAATCGATTGAAGGAGGTGCTACGACGATATCCGCAATACCGTTGAATCTACAGAACCACATTGAATTAAAAAATGGGATGTATTAGGGACTGCAGAAATATCATTACTGTAATGAACCTCACGGTTTCCTCACTCCTCGACATGGTTCTGCTATATTCTGGGGAAAGTAGCTTCCCACTATAGGCCAGCACATCCATTAAATGGCAGCAAATTTTAATTGAATCCCGATTTCTTCGCTCTTCTTCGTAGTTCTGCAGTCAGAAATGTCTCTCCATTTTTCTGTGTTGATCTAAATAATTTCTGTATTGTGAGCTCAGAGAAAGAATAAATCTCCTCAAATTAGGAGTAGAAAAGAGGTCTGATGCTACAACTCGGACCTACACCAGGCGTTTTCTGTATAATGTCCGCTGCAGACAACGGTAGCTCTGCTGTATATCACTTCTCAACGTTCGAATGCTTGGCCGTGTTTGTGTAAAAAGAAATATTTCAGTGTATGTAACCGAACCGTCAGTAAGATTGTGGTGTTCAGCAATTCAAAATTGGTTGCACGCGTCTCTCTGATCGATAAAGTTCCCAAAAAATGTTCGGTGCAGAATCATCCACAAGCAGTATTAGCCGTGATTTCTAACGTCCGGGTAGGCTAGTGTTTACTTTATCAGATAACCTAGACGCAACATACAGCTTCCTCCTCAATTTTAAATCGTAACAAAAAGTTCATATTAAACGTCTGCTCATCAACTGCTCTATTATAGCTCATTTAACACCACACGCTCCTAGAAATTAAAAAATTGCAAATGCGGAAGCGGCTGAGGTCCCACGTGACCCTCAACAAAGTTCCTCGATGCTACCGGGATATCTCACTGCAGGTCAGCATAACCTTCTCTCAAGATAATTAATCTACAGATGAAGAGAAGCTTATCATGAAACTTAATCGATGATGATAATAAAGTCCTCAACAGCCGCAGCTTCGCTCTCGTCTGCTTCATTAATATCATTCTTCTCTACGCTTCAAAGCTCCTCCGGTCTACCCCATTGTTGCAGAGACAATTAATATACGACTGCTTCCGGCCGGGCGCAGCTCCCCCAAGCTTATCATAAACTTTACATTTTGCTGCCTTACCCTTTTAAAAAACAAACGCTGGTCTCCCTCAATGGAACTCTTTTCTTGGGTTGCGAGGCTTGTTCACGTGCGTACCCAAGGCAAAAATTATTGCCTCATTAGTAGGAATTCTTTGCTAAGGCCCGGAGTCTTCAATTACTCCATAGTTGACGGATACGAATAGTATAACATAATGATATTCTTTTATTGTTTCGCATGCATTGAGCAGAGTAACGAGGCTATAGCTTCGTGCCGAATGTAAAATACTAATTTGGAAACGTGATGAAAGGGAGAAGTCGCCATGCAATGGTGACGATTAACTTACCACCAAGCTCGTTCATCCCCATTCATTTTTCACTCCGAGTGCGATAGTGAAAATCTGCATTGGGTGACGGTGGAACGGAGCTCGTAGTCGCCGCACTCACTGGCAGCCGGAGCTATTGGCCACTTCGTTCAGAGTGAAGGTGACACCATGTTAGTTAGAGGGGTCTCTGAAATAAAGATGAGAATTCTAAGCATGACTCGAAGACTTAAGGGAGTTTCGGAAATTAGCCAACTCGCTAAAGAAGAATTAGACCGGCCAAGTGGGAAGTGACATACTGTTGTCACTAAAACCTCGTCTGGTTGTTACATCAGCCACTCCGGTAATTCCTCAGATTATTTTTGACTGAATGGTAATACGTTTTTTTTACCATGCCGAGAACAGCAACTGTTGCTAAATCACTACGCGCACCGTCATAATCGACAGAACAACTAATACGTCCATCCACATTAGCTGCAATTATGACATTTAACAGAATACAATAGTGCACATCTTGAAAACAGTCAAACAAACAGGTCTTTTTAATGTGATGACGTGCATAATACCACCTGAACCTCGACCGAAAACCTAGGTATCGTAATGGTAGAGCAGCCCGTTTCACCTATAGTTATCGGCACTGTCTTTTTTATTGCAAACGGTGAAAATTTGCTATTCACGGGTGATAATGAGCCACAATTATTCTCGCAAGATCTCAGTTACAGCTATTGACAAATAAACTCATTTTATTGATGTGAAATTTAGCCCCAGTGCTTCTGACGTTCAAAATAAAATCAAAATTTGATCTATTTACAAAGATAATATATATATATATATTGTGGCAGCTACTTTCCCCCCAAGGAAATCTTGTTAAAAAGGATAGAAAGCTCTTTGTTAATAATTTGTTTATTAACCTTCTCCAGTCCTGCAAAACATCTGGCACCTTTATGATCTTTAATACTGCGTGGTAGTTTGCTGATGTTCTGTTCAAATATTTTACTCCGCCTGTGGTAATTTTCAGGACACGGCGGAGGTGATGCTGCTGGGGAAGATGCTAAGGTCCCTTTCTCTGTTGCCATCCTGGGCCGGCATGCACGAATCGTCACTAAGTGTATTTAACTCACAGGCTTTCCCTTAACTTCAGAAAAATGCACTTTGCGAGCTACGGGCACATGCACAATCGATTTTCGCTTTCCCGCCAAAAGAGATTTTCCTTTATTTTTGCACTTAAATTAAGGGTGCTGGGACCATCCTTAAATACAACAAAGGAACAGCCGCAGTACTAAAACCTCGACAAAGAAACATATAACCAGGGCAAATTTGGTCAATTTTACTTAATATTTGCATTCTCTAAGTAATTCTATGAAAGTATCGCGAAGAAATATTTTAGTGCGTTTAGCAAAGCGCTCAACTGGCAGAAAATTTCCTTGCACGTCTGGCAACTTCGGACGAGCTTCGAAGTCGTAGCATCCAATATTCTATCGGATGCTGTCGAACACTTTGAGGTGCGAATGAAACTTATTTTACACCATAGTCTTTTGATATTCCTTGATAATATGGCGAGTTCTAACTTTTGTTGCTTGATTAAAAAATTATAAAAGTGCACAGCTCTTCGAAAGAAACACCCAACTCCATAGCGAGTTGCGGAACTTTTAGTTAGGCTGACATTTTCACTGATGTTTCGGTCGACATACAGTAGTACTACACAAGAAGGGAAAGACAAAATCGTCGGACACTTTGTAGTGCATACGGGGAACAAAAGATTGTTCACGAGTCCCAATTGTTTTTTCAATGAGTTTTCTCATCTAATCGTGAGAATTTTTTGTTGTGGCCTTGCAAACACAACGTTGAATATGCGGTGTCTATTCCGATAATTGAGTGCCAGCTGCGAAGCTTTCAGTTTGCAGCATGCGCATAGCTAAAGATTCAATTTGAAGAGCAAAAACTGTCTTTGCATTGATAATGATTTTTTCTGTATCATCTCATCGTTTTTTTAACTAAAATTTGTTTTAAGGCGTTTAAAACATGAAAATATGACATATACGTGTCCAGTCACAGCAGGAATGGAAGAGATCAGCTGGTCGTCGTCGTTTTATTTTCGCGTTCCATCTCTGCTTGTAACAGGGGCTGTGATTGGTCGATATCGGGCTAAGGACGATTTTAAGCATTTGTACGCAAAGGGGCTTAAAGAGACGATAAATGCCTTTGAAATTGTGTTGTGCATTGCAGATTTGATGGACTTGAGATTTCCTCAGGATAAGGCCATTAAGCAGTTTAAGGAAGAAATTTCTATTTAGCGTTGCAGGTGTTTTGTGTATCCCGGCCCTGGAAGTTAAAATGACCAAAGAGGTTTAATTGACCAGAAGGAGCAACTAGCAACGTCGGTGAAGCTCAAGTTTCCGTAAAGGCTGAAGTCTGGCTGCACATATGCCTTAAAATACACAATACTATATTCGACTTAATGAAAACTGTCTTGGTATCGCATTACAAAAATACATATATATTGCAAAGTGCGCGTGCCCAGAAAGAAATTTCCGAAGACAAAGTTGTAATTATTGCATTGTACGAGGAATGGCTTGAAGGTTGTGGTGGCTGGAAGGCTGTGACATTGTCTCTCAACAGAGAAAGCAATGGGAGAAAATGCTGTATGCGGACCTATCGGGCTGAACATATACTTTATTAGCTAACTTTTGCTGCCGAGAGTCATTGCAGACTGCACTTAACGCAGTTTAAATATCGCTTGAAGAGTATATTTCATGAAATATCACGCCGCCAGAAATCAACCTCGCCGAAAAAGTTAGAAGCCAGGCTTGACTGGCGCCCTGCGGCCATGCTCCCTCCTGTCTATAAACCTCCTTAAAAACGACCATGGCTGAAGAGTTTTTGGAAAGCCCTCATAATTATAAACTCGATGCGCTACGGCCGGTGCAGGAGCCGGTTTCTGATTGGCCAGGCTGGGTTAGCCGAAGCCAATCAGGACTCATACCGGGTTGCCTCACTCACGCTCCAGTGGACGATGAGGCTATTGGTCCCCCAACACTAGTGTTCTTCAGATACCGGTAAATTGAGAGATTATGGGTGGTTGGGGGCTTCCGATTAGTATTGCTTTTTCTATTGGCATGCGCTGCTTATCCGTTTTTCTGTAGGATTTTGGTGCAGTTAACAAGATTCTCTGGTGTGATGGGTTGGTTGTTAACGTTTTTTTTTTTTTTGCATGGTTGGCCGTGCCTCCGTTCCTGAGATTCACTGTGATACTTCCGGATATTGTTGTGGTCGTCATGCCGATATGCGAGTTAAGGTGGAGCTTGCATTCTCCTATATTGCATGTAAATTCATAAACGATATCTGTCTGTTGCAGTTCTGGTGGTTGCGGTGTGCTGTTTCGCGTCAGTAACTGGGACGTTTTCTTCTTTTTGTAGTATATGATCAGCTTTAGGTCGTTTTAGGCGTTCGTGCTGCTAACGTTGCTGCTGATAATGATTATAACCTGCTGATGACTTAGTATTTAATTTAAGCAATTAATTTTCATTGGCAACGATCGAGTGCTTTGATTGTTGGGTATGGGTTTGAAGACGATTTCGCGATTTCGAGCATTGGCACAGAAGAGGATCTGAGTAAACAATAAATGCCTTTGAAACGGCTTTGTACATTACAATTTCGTCGCCTTAAGTTGACTTTAATAAAAAGCCATTTACGCAGCTTAAAGAAGAGAGATCTAGTTGGTGTCACGATCGTTTTAAACATCTCAGCCCAGATCGAGAACTTTTCACTCAGGATCCCCAAGAGGCTAAGAATACTTGGGCAGCACAAAAAGCGTGGGAGGGCACGTTTACATGCAGATGCCACTTTTAGTCTTTCGAGTATTCCGATAGGGCCGACAAGACTATCTCCGATAATTCCTGCTTATATCATAAATCCTCTCCCTATATTGACGCCTCAAATGGTGGTGACCCTCATTCCCGAAATACACCTAACATTTCGCCTAACCGTCAAGATCGTCAATGGTCGCCCGTGTCTCATGGGTAAATAAAAAGACTCATGTCTACTTCCAAATCTTCCCCAGCACATTTCATGCTCACCCTTTTGCACCCTGCTGCAAGAGAGGTCTTTTCTCGCGGGACTTACACGGAAGCTATGGTTCCAAGCATGGATTTTCTTGTGGAGTAAGTTAACTCAGGAGAAGCAGCCCAGTGGAAATGGAGTTGCCTGGTTGTCCAAGTGTTTTAGGGAGTTGATGGCAAATATTCCTCAATTCCATGTTACTGTAGCTACGGGCTTGGAAATGCCGGCATCTGAGCATTGCTTCATTGGTGATGTGTATCTTTCTTCAACCTGGAATTACCATGGCGACCTATTTTATTTTTGAGAGCGTATACCTCCGCTAAGCAACGGTAACGAAAAATTCGAAATTGGTTCTGAAACTGTAATTTCCTTTGCATCAGCACCAAAATCTAATCATTTGTGTCATTTGACAGTCATAACAGCTTCTGTACATTTCTTGAAGATTCGTAATAACTTTTCGAGTTATATTACTAACAAACATTCCGACATACATTAGTCTAACACACGAATAGATCAACCGATCATCACCAAAATCTTATAATTTATGTCTCTTAACATTTTTATTAATTCATGTAAATTTCATAACTTTTTGGCGCTAGTAACCCAACCCACTATAATAATAAAAATAATAATAATGATGATAATAATAATAATAATAATAATAATAATAATAATAATAATAATAATAATAATAATAATAATAATAACGCCCAGAAGTTGTCAATACAGGACATTTAGTTCTGCATATCACGACATTTCAGTGATACCGGGTAGCAATTGGCG
>LQNS02277718.1:19217563-19233048 GCA_001587735.2 Parhyale hawaiensis
ACGCTTATCGTCATAAGCATTCACTGTGCCAACCTCCAGTTGGCACACACCGTGCCAGCGTAGTACCGAACCTTGATAACCTTGATTGTCCATTTCATCATCGTGGAATAAAACCTACCTCGAATATGTGAGCTAATTACCCTCACAATTAAACCCTTATTTAGTTTTTAAGTCGCTGAAGATCACAGGAGCTGGGACCCAGAAAAACCGGACCGTGACGAACCCCGAATGTCAAATCAAGCTCGAGAAAATGAAGAGCAAGGAACACACAATACGCTTAGGTAAACTTGTATTCATGTAGCCGCCTGAACTTGGTGTGGTGGGTACATTGCACTTTGTCTTAGGTTGCTGCATGCGCACAGGTAAAGTTAATCAAAATTTGGGAAACTGTAGCTAATCGGATTGGATTGACTTTGTTATGTCGTGAGGAAGAGATCTAGCACATTCCACTCTTAAACTAACAAGTTATCCCTGAGGATCTCATGACAAGAGGAGGGTGGTATGTCGTGTGTTGCTCCGTCCTCGTGCGACACACAAATCCCCGCTACACAGTCCGTCTGTGATCCTTCAGCGCCCGAGCAGAGTACGCGTACGTTGCGCTAGTCCACGGGTCTCTATTTTCCTACCTATTCACTTATTTTGGCATCATACCAAAAACGCCACTGTAGCAGCATGCCTACGATCGCAGCTCTAACACCTTGGATCGCTTGCACGTTCGAGGCCAAGCCAGGCACGCGAGCTCTTTGTGCAGATCTAGGTTTGCTGACTTGGCAGTTGTGTGCATGCACTGCGCCGTTGTGGAACTTGCCATTCTCGCAGAAGACGGAGGTGGGGGTCTCGGGTCATTTGTTCCTTCCGTCAAATTGGCGCCATAGTTCTTGGTGACCCGAGGTCGGCTGCAACTACACTTACTCATCTGGGACCAATGGGCCTATGCCCACAGTACAAACCAGTGCATGTGGGTTTCCCATGTGAGGGTGTGGTCTAAGTTGTTTACCTTTACTTTAACCACCGTGTCATCACAATGGGTCGCAAGAAGCTCGGGAGTCTTCGGAAGAAGAAAAGACTTGGGCCCTCACCCTAATCGAGCAGAGAGTGCCGATGAACCTCGTAGCTATCGAACTGAATGTCAGCCGTATGTCCCTCTTCAAGCTTAAAAATCAGCTGCCGCTCTCCCTGCCGGTTACCATACCTCCCCTCAAAGTGGGATGTGGATGCATGAGAAAGACAACAGCAATGGCAGACAAGCGTTGGTAAAAGAGGTGAAGCTTGCTGTTGTCTTTCTCTTTCGTCCACATCTCACTTCCCGTGGCGGTATGGTCCCGGCAAGGAGTGCGACAGCTAATGTTTTAAACTTGAGGAAGGACGGACACTAGACTGACATTCAGTTTGGCTGCTACATAGTTCACCGGCATTCTCTGCTCGATTAGAGTGAGGACCCGAGTCTTTTATTCAGTGGTAAGCATTAACACAGCATTGTGGTAAGCATCACAATGCAGTTCAAACAGTGAAACGAACACTCATTAATAATGGACATTCAAACCCTCTGTTCGCTTCCATCCTTGAACAGCACATCCATGAAGTAAACCACGGAGCGATTCTCCAGAAGAGGAAGGAACAAAATGTACCTAGTTCTACGAAAATCAAGTGTCCCCCGCATACAAAACTGACAAAAGAAAATTCAATCAGATCATAATAAACAACACCGAATGTATCAACAGAGAGGACAAGCTCAATCTATTAGTTTACTACAAGAACTCCACTATTTGCTCACTCGTAATGAAGAAAAATCCTAGTGTCGCAAAAGCTCCCATAATGAAGACCAACGGCGTGCACGAGTATACATGTAGTGTAGGCTGCGTAGTGCGTACTCCACAGCTGCTCAACTTTATCCAGGAGACTTATGCTTCATCTCTTCAATGGGGGACCCAAGAGGCACACACGGCAGCAGTACAATATGGCCATCGGCCAAACCCCGAGATATGTTAGTATCAGGCCCAACAATACTTCACGGCAGATGGGACTGCCATCGTCTACAATTATTACAAACGTTATCCATGAAACCAGGAAGACCAAGCGTTACCGATCAAACAAACTGGATCCTGCCTCACCCTCAAGCTTTGTGAAGAGCCCGGAAGCTAGTGCCAAGTAACCTCAGATTCGCCGCGCGCACACTTTCAACAGCCAATCAGCTGCTGCTACCGAAAGAAGGGTAGGTGCGATTGCCTGTAATATGTAGAAGTAACCAAAATTTTGTCACCAGTTCACGCCTCCCTTCATCTGCACTCGCACTTCTCTTCTCCCTAGATTGGTACTTCTCTACCAGCGTGAAAATCTTCATTAGCAGTTATCAAAATTAGTAGCAACAATGTCAACCTCAACGACTCAACTTTGGATAACTTGTACACAGAACCGACCAGCCTAACTTTTTTAGACTGTCGTTTATAAATAGTTTAAGCGATATTTTAAAGAAGAAATACAGCGTGAATTTAACGAGATATGTTTGAAAGAATGGCTGCCTCTAAACTACACAAATATGTAAAGACACAAACACACGCTGCTGTTCATCATTACTACATATTATATTTTAAATGAAAGCACTGGCGAGTATCAATTAAATAGATAAAATTGAGTGAAGAGCTGTCATCAGGTACATTCATCTGATGAGTATGCATCCTTCTCATGTCTGAGATGAAAGGTTGCAAACGCACTGAATATCAAATACATACATTCGTGCCCGACAATAAATTTTCCCTGTTTCTAGAAATTCATCAGTTCCTATAATTCAACAAGCTGCCACTATAAAACAGGCAGTAACAATACATGCAGAGTTGGTGCATAAGCAAAGAAATCTTTCCTGAGTAAGAAGGTAATTGTTTATTTGTTTGCGTCTCACGGATAGCTATGTGAGGCTCGGTACTGCTCCCCCCTGCGAGGTTCAGAGGAAGCGTGTTGTATGCACTGGGTTTTAGAAACCGTGTTATTCTCACAAGAAACTAATTCCAGCTTGGGCTATAGTGACATAAATTTTGGCGCAGAGTTCGCTGACCATTCATGCAGGTAGAGACAACAGCAGTCAGCTTCACTGCTCACACCGTAGAAAATCTACATGCACTGGTTCCTGCTTAGCAGAGTACACAGCTACAATCGACCACAGATTGCCAGAGCTGTGACGATAAGGACAGATAACGTTTGCGACCATTCGACCGTGTCCATTTCTGGTTAGGTCGGGACGCTCGCAGTGGACTATGAATGTTAAAAAAAAATAGCAAAAGCTGCAATCCCGAGCATGAACTACGTATTTTAATTCATCATATTGTATCTGGATAATTTGAAAGTTTCAAGTACAGCTACTCTTTTCTACAAAAAAAAGAAAACTCAGTGAAACACAGTTCATCCTCCGTTGCTGTTGAGACGCACCCTGACGTTCAGATGTAGTTTGTATTGCTCACAGAACGCTCGTCGCATGGCTGAGTGAAAAGAACCTGGCTGTCCTCTGACATTTAGCTTGAATATTTTACTGAGAGGCAGTTTATGTAATAGCGCCCGTCATACCGAAGCGTCTCTGTGATATTTGATTTAACTGGATCGTGGAATCTCGCTACAAACGGAAGAGTTCAGGCGTGTGAGAATATGTATATACGCCTCGTGCTGCTAGCCATGCTACTGGCACCGTATGCATCAAGCTGTTGTGTATTCCACTGGTGCGTTCAACACACTTTATATTCATTTTCTACGTAGAAAAAGAATTTCTACAAGAAATAGGGAGAGTTTGCAACAAAATAACGTACACTATACTGAATACTCTTCTGCATTTGTCTGGCAAACTTGAGGGAGTCACACAGAAACTTGTGATTCATGGGAATCTGTGGAAGCTCCCGGCCAACGTGAAAAGCTGATATGGATGTCCTCCCTCGTTTTCATAATTTTACATAAAACACAGATCATGTGGACAAGGACACGGGCACCTGCATCTTCCACTGGAATGTCACGACCAGTTGCAAGAAAAAAGTCAAACGGCTCGTTGCGACTTTTTTTTACCGCTCTGAGCGTATTCTTACCTCCGCCCTAATTAAAAAAGTTATGAAAAGATCTATGTAAAATTCATAGGAACTGTTAGAAAAAGTTAGGAGGAAGAGATGATTAAATTTTAGAGATGATTCGGCAGTCCGATTGTCTATTTTTCTGTCAGCTTATCATTTGGTATTGCATTTCTTGGCAGAAGTTTGTGCCCTGTCGGAGTGCAGCCTTCTAGTTATGTTGAATTTAAGCAACCTCCACTGCTAGAAATTCATTCTTTTGATTACTGAACTCCCTTAAAGAAGAGGACTTTTCATAATTGAGCTTTTCTGTATCAGTCAGGGTACGCGGTCACTAAAGTTTGGTCCCAATGGCGCATGGCACCCGCCGGGACTGCGGTTCGTTCTTCAATTTAAATATCAAAGGAAGAGTTCCCGGCCAATACCACTGCTTTAAAAAATGGCCTTCGTCCTTTTTAAGGACAACCGCAAATTCCGTCGTTACTTTATCGTAGGCAATTTCGTAGCCTGGTTATTTAACTGCCGTATAAAGCAATCTCCTACTGCAGTAGAGTTCTTGATGACCGGACTCGCTGGTACTGTTGTCGAGTCAATCCCATTGTCCAGTCATTTACGTAAATTAAGAAAATAGAGATATGGGGCTTTGAAAAATTTATTAGGGTTACAAGCTGCACGAAATGTAGAAATAATACTGCATTTAAGAGATCTTGTCTATCAATTTTGTCCAAGATCACAGAGATGGCTTACGAGAGTTTCTTATTGTCCCTTTCCTTTACGGTTTACTGATCGAGCAACTTCGAGGATTTTATCATTTGAATTCCCGTATCATGTAATGAAGATCTTCCAATGTCGTTCCATTGATTCATATGCGTTTGCACCAGGTTCCCATTTACATCTCGTTTCTGTCGTTGCTCCAGTAGCAGATTCATGACATCAAACACCATGGGCTTACCAACACAAATGATATAACAATATATGAAGAAATGGATATTTATTTACACTTAATCGAATTAGCTAGCAGTTTAGCAAGACAGACTGACTGTTGTTGCGCTTATTATAATTCATCTTAAGCGTTCGGTTGCGATGATGGGTCGGTTGTCAAGAATTTCATTGTAACTCCGTCGCCGTGTAACTTTATCGCCTGGTTGTGGAAACTTAATTGATGGGCCTGTCAATTGCTCGCTTAGTAAACTAATCATCTGGTTTTTTCATCAACTGGTGGATTTAAAGGCCGATAAACTAGTTGCATAGACAAATAATCGCCTTGCAATTTCATCACCTTCTACAGTTGATCGGCTGATAAATTAATCTACAGATAAATAAATCGCCAAGCAGCTACATCGCCTGGTAAATTCATTGGCTGTTAAATTCAATATCTGATAATTTGATGAGCCTGGCGACTTCATCGCATCATAGAATCATCCGCTTCTGATGAATTAATCACCTGCGACTTCATCAGTTGGTCAATACATTTCCTTGTGAATAATATTTAATCAATTATTCATATTGTGCATAATTATTAATCGCCTAGTGGCTGATGATTGCATCGCCAAATGAACTAACCGCCTGATTGACAATAATCTCTTTGTAATTTCATATCCTGCTAGATTCAGTGGTTCGTAAACTACTCGCCTTGAAAATATGTCGCCTTGTAACTTCCCCCTCCTTGTAATTTAATCTTGTTGTAACTTCATCACTGTGTAAGCACCTTGTAACCGTACCACCTGGTAAATTTATTACCGGATAAATTAATCACCTGGTATTTTCATTTCTTAGTAGCCAATTATCAGCTTTATCAGCTGAAAAATTAATCGCTTGGAAACCACGTCGTCCTGTAGCTTCATCGCTAGATAGATTAATTGCCTGACAACTTCGTCTCCTTATAGATTCCTTCGCTCTTAAATTAATCGCCTGGAAAACACATTGCCTCGTAATTACATTGAAGCGCATCTCACTCTCTGGTAAATTATTCGCCTGGTAGAACGCCGCCCGATAAATTAATCGTTTGTTAATGCAGTCACCTAGTAAGTTCATTGCCTGGTAGATTCATAAGATGGTAAATTATACACCCGGTAGCTTTTTTACCTTGTAAGGTCATCGCCAACTGAATTTGAACCCTGGTAACTTCACAGCCTAATAAATTCCTCACTGGGTAAATTAAAGTTTATCGACTGGTAACTTTATGTGCTAATATTTTTTTGAGTGCTGAAGTTAACCCCTGTTGTAAATTCATCTCATTGTACATTCGTCAACTAGTAAGTACACTGCCTGATAAACTCATTAGTTGGTAAATAAATCGCATTTATAATGTTCTGAAAATAGTGATAAATTCAATGCTAACGTTTTGCTTTTTATTTCTGGACTCAATTTATACCAATGCATCGTTTTCCTTAACGAGTATGCATAATGATAACCATATTTAGAAATTAATTTTACTTAAAAAATCTGTTTCTTAAGAAGTAAAGTCCATTTAAATTAAGGAGGTAAGCTGAAAAACTCAAAGCACGCGTACATAGCTGGTAATATTTTGCACTCTATCCCTGCAAAAACAAGAAGAGAAACGCGGATAAATGCAATCGTTTATTAACCATTTCCAAGCAATGCATTTACCGACCAGTGTGTATACCTGGCGATGTTCTGACTCAGCTATACACCACAATCATCATGGGATATATTTATATAACGGCGTTTGACAGGTGATGTTTTAACGTTTGAGGTATTAAATGTATTTACCAAGCAATGAATATGCAACGGTATCTCTTGAGCAGCCAGAAATGGTAGTTAAGAGTACCAGTTTCCGGATGAAAATTTTACGAGTATGTTATTTCATCCAATAAAACTAAGTAAAGTATAAATAGCTGACAAAATCGTACTCAGAATAGGAGGTAGCATAAGTGTCCAGCCCTCAATAAATGCTCAGTATCACTGCTTCACGTCAATTCTTCAACAACACTTCCAAACTTAGTTCCAAGACTTACCTCAGTGCAATCCAAGGCGTGTTGTATGGACCGACGAAATTGAATCATTGAGGCTTGACTTGTCTGCAACATCAGGCAGGTGCGCTGGCTCTGACCCGTTGATTTGACCAGTGAGACCTCAAGGGCTCCATCTAACTCCATAAAAAGGAGTTCTCAGTTGGCTTCATGTGACCGGATTGCCTGTAGCCCCTGCAACAAAAGTCAAAGTGCCGAAACCAAAGTTCCTGTCAGCAGGTCTCAACAAGTCATGTTAACTGGATTTGCGTTTAGATCGCCTTCGACGAGCTAATCTAATGAGTCCTTGATTTTCAACCGTTGTTTGATGACGTTAGATGGCACGAGGGTAGGTGGATGGGGGGGGGGGTTGGCACGAAGCCAGTGCGCCTGTCCCAATCCCTCAAACTTAGTACGCCAATAACGTCTATTTCTCTCCTGCATAGATGAATCCGCTTCTTGCCGTGCTGCCGAAATGCCGCAAAAAATTAGCTCGCTTCTAGGAGTGATATTGTAAATTGTACGACAATGATACGAAGAAACTTTCTCCAATATATATTTATTAATATTTTTTGGGAACAGTCCCTCGTTCAGACAACTCTGATTGGAAGCATAGCCGTAAATATATTATTTTTGTTGCCAGCGACCAAAAATGTTGTGTATATACACTAAATCTGAAAATATTAATGTTTCACCTACGCTTGCGCAGCACCACCGGTTTCACCCAAATCATGGGGCATCTTCAAGTACATAAGAGCAAAATCTAAAGAAAAAAAAACTGCATGAAACAATGTGGGAGCTAAGCTCCGTGTGCGCTGCTCTGGCTGCTGCAAAATACTGCCTGAAGTGTTCTTTGGGAGGCGGCTATTTTTTGACTATGGGTACAGTCGCTGCTGATGCCAACGGAGCCGGTACAGTCGCAGCCACAGCCAACCAACACCTGCTGTTGTAGGCACAGGCAGCATGGGAACTGGTATGCCTATCTAGTGGCGCAAAACAAAAGGGTTTGCGTGATAGCTGCGCTTCGGAACTCAAAAGTCCAAGTCTGCCCAGATAGTTCGAGGCACATTAAAAAATGTCGGCCACATGCAAGGCGATGGTGATTCAAGGTAGTTTTATCAGCTTTAGCTTGTCCAGATCTTCAGACAGTAGCGTTGATATTGCCACATGGGATCGTGTTGCAACTCTTTGTCACAACCCGAGTAACCGCTTCAGGGATTTGTTTCAAATATTTTCCAACGATGCGAATAGCCTAAAAACAATAGACAACTGACAAACCAATACACTCGGGTTATTGCCTTAAAAGGTTAAACTTGAAATGGTCGAACGCTCAAGTTTGAAGAGCGTCACTGACATCTCAAGGGTAATAATTGCCTTTGGTGTGACACCAAAAACTGGAGCACAGGCGGTGTAACCAGTTCTGGTGACTGATGCTTCAGACAAGGTAAAGTAAATCAGCTTAGCTTTGCTGGCCCTCCCCGTGCCAATCAACGACTCCCTCTGTGGGCGGTGATATAAATCCGCCGAAGCTTTTTCACTTGATTGTGAATACGAAATGCATAGACAATAATAATATTATTACTATGAGGAAAAACACGGCGTAAATGATAGCGTTTCCTTATATGAACCCCAATGTACTTTAACACTTTGTTGCACCATTTCGTAAGCTAGTCTGAAAGAAAAAACAGTTTATTTTTCTTTCTGTGATTCAGGTACAAGTTCTCTTTGCCGCTTTGTGACCACGCCCCCATGCAGTGCCTGGTCAGGGCTTGGTACCTTGCAGACTCTCATCATGAGGATTGTGCTATGCTGAAAAGCATGAATTTCCGCGAGGACTCTAGTTCTTTATTGCAAAACAGTAATTTTGCTGCATTCTATTTTCCTGCTCGTGCTGATTATGTTTTCATAATTCTGTCTCTCTTTCCCAATTAGATGTGCCCTTTGGGTTGATTTAATGAGGAAATACTCCCTGGGATTTTTTCTTGCTCTATATGACTTCTTCTTTCTGAAACACCATTGCAGTGACCTGGGGGGGGGGGGCTTGTACCAACCTATATAGACTATTGTAGTTCAGCTAAAAAAACTACTAGAAAAATATTGCTTTCGAAACCGTGGAAAAAATCACTTTAAAATCCCACTATTATCTTTTCCCGTATAAGTGTGGTGCTCTTGTTGCACACAAAGAAAACTTGTGTGAATTAGAGTAGCTATTAATGGTGAATTCGCCGGTTTCTTTTCGAAGAAATGTTAAGAAGTACTTGCATTTGAACAATTTGAAAGTCAAAATGAAACGTCTTTGCATGGATTATCGGCATTTTGATCAGGCACTGCCCCAAATTAATATTGATGTTCCCAATTCCATATTCTCAAAGACCCACATACGTTTTCTATAACTCTTCACAGACAGACTTTACTATTCCTAGAGCACATAATTGAGTCGCAACCTCGTCCCGACTGAATTACGTGGGAACAAATGTGCCCGCGGTTTAGTATTTTACTTAATGTGATACCACACAACTGGTTCTGCGTATTTCAGTGAGACAAATTCGTCCTTTTGTGTTGTAAAGCCCTGATGAATTGCATTTACTAACTCTTCATTATATGAGCGAATACTGTAGTAATTCAGGCAGAGATGAAAGCCTATGGTTTCCTTATTACCTCCCCCAAGGAGGTTATATTTTTCCGTGTTTGTCTATCAGCCTGTCACTTTGTCTCTTCATCTGTCAGCAAGACAACTCAAAACGTCATGAACGGATCTCTACAAAATTTACTGGAATTGTTTGGCATATTTGCAGTAACAGATGCTTAACTTTTGGTGCAGATCCGTCCAATTGTTTGTTTGGTTGTTTACCTATTTTCTCTTTGTACCATAACTGACAACATTATGGACGGATTTTTATAAAAAAAAATAAACATGAGTTAGTAGGTATATGACAAAGAGTAAATGGCGAAATTTTTGTGATGATCTGGTTGTTCGTTTGTCGCTGTGTTTGATTTTATGCTTGTTAGCAAAATAACTCAAGAAGCCATGAACAGGTATTCATAAAATCTACCGGAATTGCTAGTAATGTTGAGAGACATAAATGATTAAGTTTTGGTGATTATCGGTTGGTCTATTTGTGTGTTTGACTAATGTTTGTCTGTCAGAATGTTTACCAGCAACCTAACTCAACCAGTTATGAACGGCTATTCAGTAAAATTACAGATACTGTTATTACTGTCAAAAGGATTGAATGATTACATTCTAGTGTTGATATAAGTGAAGTCATAGTTTCAGAACCAATTCGAATTTTTCATTGCCGTTGCCTTTGTTGGCGGAGGTATGCGCTCTCAGAATGCTCTAGTTTATTGCTATTATCATTGTTGTAAAATAAAAAGAAAACTTAATCAGCCGTGCTGTCCACCCCTCTGCTCAGAAACAACACCCCATACGCTGTATTGTTTCTTTGTTCCAGCGCTGTCTCAGTCGCCAGTACTGAATTTAAATGGCGAAAGCTTAAAGGAAAAGGTGACTGCAGCTCTGGCGCGCCGGAAAGCTTTTAGAGCTCACCCACAAAGGCGGACTTTCAATTCGGAAATGCACTGTGCCTCCCTGTGATAGCTGCCCTAGACCGTTTGATGTGCGAAGTGTGCTTGATCAAGTGTAGGTTTAGTGCTGGGGAGGTTTTTTGCCGAAGAGTGCTCCATTTCTTTTGAGCGAAACCTGCCCTACACATATTAAAGGAAAACATACAATTCACTCACGATCAACAGAGGGAGAACAATCTTTCTCTGCAGCCGCTTCTGAGAATGAATATCACAATCGTTCAAGGTGTTCGTTTGGGACATTGCTGTCGAATATTCAAGTGCATTTGATTTAATTTTTCGTACCGAATTAAGCGTGTCCCACTCGAACGGCTTTTACGAGTTAAGCTGTAAAATATTACCCTAAGCTGCGATGTCACTAGCAGAGCCTATCCTACGCTCCCTATACACTTAAAAGTTAAGCATTCTTGGAAATAAATCTTATGGACGATTGGACGTGTCATTCCCAAGCTTCAGCGATGTCGTTCCCTAAGAGAGGTTAGAGGTATGGAACTGGCTCAGCTAACTTTCCAACAGGTTATTTACGACACATCGGACGTGAGAGTGATGGCATAATGTAAACGGAACACAACTCTGGTCCGCGTGAGAGATCGATATGTTTTCATCATTTTACTGATCCATTGTATGATTTTATGTTAGTGTAATATACTCAAGTTGACCATAAAGTAAGTTTTCTTTAATTGGCTTAAAAAAACGAAGTAATAGAAAAACGTTATTTTAGGATGTGAAATGACAAGTTTTGTTATTTCGTTTCAATATTAATTTCAGCGGAGGGAAAAAGTGAGTTTCTGTGTTGCTTTAGTGTTTTTTTTTTTTTTTATGCATATCTTGTCAAGACATTGCTTCAGTTAGGGGTTTCGCTTTACCCTATTTTCTTCAAGTTGGCTTGCACTCTTCAAAAATTTATATGTTTCCTGAAAACTTGCTACGTACGGCACAGGCACTGCATAGCAAACGGCGCCACTGTTGCTTAAATCAGAGAAAAGTCAATAGCATTACCTTTAGAAACTCAAACTACCTCCGGAGTAGAAGTGAGTCTTCAGTCCAAGCAGGTTACGCTTAAGGCCTTAAATTCAAGTCATAGTGGCGAAAAGAACGGTCTGAATTGACTGTCTGGGTCTGATTTGATTGTCTGCTCCAGTTAAGCTAACTACATTGAATTTATGTCCCAATCGAACACCCCTTATACATATATAAACGACAATACAATACTATCAGCAAATTATTGGATTGCGGATTTGCATAAAGGAATAAACTAATAAATTACTGTCATCGCATGTAATTAGAAACAAGTTTTGCAGCAAGTATGATAACAGAGGCAAGATCTTATGATGTAATAATGAAAGTTAATCTCCTGCTCACAGAGCACCATTCGCCCAACCTCAATAAACATTCATAATTAGTGGACTCGGCAGGCAAAATTAATGACAAGGAATTATCATAGGCACCTCGCCAGTGTTTGTGCGGCGGCCGTGATATCTCAGTAAGGCGGACACATTGCTACCACTATAGCATCGGCCTGGTCTCTCCCGGAGCCCTTATAATATATATAGGGGAGTTTTATTTTTCTTCAATTTTTTTAAATTGATACAAAAACCTACAGACACTAGGCAACTGCTTTACGGATATACTGTACAACGGAGGTTACGTAAAGGAGCGAACATCAGTTTTTTGTGCTATTATAAATACACGCTGTTTTTTTTTTTTTTAACAAGTTCTGGCTTTGGTGCCGTCCCTGAGTTAGAGAGTTAAAGCGTATTGCTGCAGATAGTGGTATAGCCTCAAAGGCAAAACCTGAAAATTATAATTCTGCTTGTGGTTTCATGCGCCCAACCATCTTTCCATTCATTTGTAACTATGATTAGCTTGGTAAAAATAGGGTATTATTGATACGGATTCGGGAGATAACTATAGAAGCCAGTTTTTAGCTGCCCCTGCTCACAAGAGTGAATACCTACGTTGCAGCGCGCCACGCCAGAGTTTGCAGAATTGGCGCCAAATTACTCTTCGAACTATTTCTGGGAAACTTCTGGACCGATTTAGATGCTCTTAGAAGCTAAGGTATATCTGAGGGCTCCCGGCACTGGCTACTACCACATGAATTCGGCCATTTCGTAGTGAAAAGGGAAGAGAAATTACCTTGTTCTTGCTTGCTTACCTACGTGGGATATAGTCGAGTTAGTTCCTTTTCCAGTTAAAACAATTGTTTCATTTCGGAAATCATATACCTATGCAATTCCTTTCCCTGATGTCTCAGCTAGTGTAAACAATGGATCAGCATTTGCTTGTGACAAATTTTACCTAAACAAATTAAGATCATCACGGGGATTCTGTCTGAAATTCAGCATGACATGTAAGAGACGGACGTAATTATTATACCAAGCTGCTCATCTCCTGGTAAAGTCATTGTCTTGCTGAAAATACAGAATGGAAGAAAAAAATAGATTCTACAGAAGGGAATGAACTCTGTCTAAGCCTTCCATGGTGGAACACCATTTCTAATACAAAAAATCGCAGGAAATTTTGCAAAGAGTAGAAAGCGAACGGAAAACAGCTGTACAACTATAAGCCAAGGCTATACCACATATTTCACGAATAGCTGGCCTTCATTCAAGTATATGTTGGTTCGTGCCAGCATCGACTTTCTGTCTATCTTCTTCCATTACAAGAGGAGAAAAAAAAAAAGGATTTACATACTCGTACATACACATTTAAGATCCACACGTTTCCAATTAGGCTATTTAACACAAAAATTATCTTCATACCTCTGTTCTCTATTTTTTAATGCCGTTTCGGGGACTATTCGAAGATTATAATATCGCCCATATTGATGCAAAAAAATGAGTCCAACCTGAAGAGAATAACACCGTTATTTCCCGGAAGATGTATGGCGGCGCCATCAATTGCAGGGTGATGCCAAGTTAATCGAACTTCATCAGGTATAACTTGCCCTTAATTTCAGTAAAAACCACCTGTTTCTTCATTTTGCATCATGTTCTAATCGTTAGATTATCCCGATTACGTTTGAAAAGGTAAAAAATTATATATGCGGGGCAGGATTGATATTTCCGCTGTCTAAGGAGTTTCCATTTTGGCTTCAGGTTCCAAACTCGATTTAACTTGGCCATACAAACGCGCCTATCAGAAGTTCTGCATCAAGTCAGTGCTGCAGAGCCTATCAGTACACTAGAGTACTCGTGCTGTCATGAATGACAGCGAGGAATTGTGAAGACCGGCCTAATATACTTCTGAAGGATACACAACAACTGTCAATTCTAATTGTATTAAAGGTAAGTGTTCCCTCTTTATTCATCTAAGCAGCACACTCTTTCCCTACCTAAGGTGACATACGAAAAACCAAGCTCATATAAGCAAGCAGCAAAGCATTACTGAATTTAATTGAATCCCCCATCGCGTATCCCACCTACCGTATGATACACATTTAGTACATTAAAGTTTCTGAGTTGAAGCGAAAACTGTTATGTCAAAGAAAGACAAGCTAGAAAAAATAATTGTTGTGTCATCAATTCGCCTGTGCTTCGTTGATTATCTAGTGAATTTGTACATCGTGAACTGAAAGAAAATATGGCTTCGATGGGTGGAGAGTTATAAGAATCAGACTCCATGGCAGCTCTACGAGAAGCTGTAAACATCCTTAATATTTCGATTTCCACGTTACCCGAACAAGAAGTGTTTCAGTTAAAGGGATCAGGATCCCACATTCGTCATCATATGCAACTGGTTCAATTTTTGCTTTTCGATCTCTACGACATCGCAACACAATTAATAAATCTATATCTTGGCATATTACTCGACTGTCTACTTCGTTAAGAGCGTGCCACGAAACATAGAAATACATAAACTTATAAATTTGTAAGTACATATATAAACAAGACAGAGTTTACTATATTGTTTTCATACCTTTCCCGTGCCAGTCGGTGACCCTTCAGTATAAAAAAATAGTTTGATGAGTGCAATTATTTGCTTCTCAAAATCCTTGCAGTAAAGTTCCTGAACATTGAACTCTCGCTGGTTCGGTTGTCAAGTCATCTGCTTAAACGTGGGAAAGAAACACATACTGTCGAGGCTTAAATTAATTCATCAGCATCACAAGTAGGACTAATTGTTGAATCCCACCTTATAATAATACACAGTTCATGCTTGCTTGCTCCTTCGGTTGGTCCTTCTCTTCGTCACGCTCTTAAGGATTTAGATAGGAGAAAATGTATGTAGTAAAAAGCAAGATAAGATGCTATTAAATTTCTGCCCTGAATTACGATGGCAAATAGAGAGTTTCCGAAAAATATGCTCGAAAGCCGGCATACTGTATTTGCTGAAGCCAGTTTGGCTTCGAAATGTAGCTCGACACTGTTTGCTATGATTCTCCTTTTCAGTGTGGTAGATGGAAGGCTGTTCCTTTGACAGAGTTTTAGAACCTGCCGAGCATAAGCTCTTTGCACATTTTTTTAGCCTAATTTCTTCGTAGGAGTTTAAACTTATCACTGAAAAAAGGCCAAACGTTTTCAGGTCTAATTGCTGCAGAATTTCGATCCTCAGGGTTGAACCAAATGTTGGCATCCAGGATACAGCGAACACTGGGCATTTGGGGTGATTTTTGGTTAAACCATATTTCTTTGGGCTACTTGACTGTCAAGCATTTCAAAGCTGATATTTGGGCTTTTATTTGTAGGAGAAAAATTTTACTCTTGCCAACTCATGACGGTGCAGCATTCGTTACTTAAATTGAAAATCCATTGCAAAGCTATAAGGCAAGCAAAAACGAAGAAACTTCATTACAAAATTGTTTTCAACATTTTTGATAGCTGTGTACTCTAGTATATGTAGATATGTGAAATTTTATAAAAACTCTTGCCTGCAAAGGCAAAAT
>LQNS02277718.1:19266614-19296067 GCA_001587735.2 Parhyale hawaiensis
AAATATTCTAATAGCTTCGCTGTACGGGGAGCAAGATTGTTTAACAAAATGCCTCGGCATATTCGAAACGCCACTGATATCAAAACTGTTGAGTTCAAAAATTAGCTGGATTCACATTTAAGAAGAATACCAGACAGACCAGCGGTCAGCGATTACGTGCACTGTGGAGATAATTCGCTGCTGGCTCTCTCTTTGGTCGTAAACTGCGGCACCACAGAAGACACCCAGCAGAGTGACTCCACACACGTGGGGTGACGCTAGCAACGTCACCTGGACTTCTTCCGAAGACTCTCAAGGTAACAAGGTAGTTAACTCAAGGTATCACCTTGCAATTGATGGCGCCGCCATACATCTTGCGGGAAATTACGGCCTCATTCGCTTCAGGTTAAACTCTTTTTTTTTTCTTTGCATCAAAATGGGCGGTATGATAATCTTCGAATAGTCCCCGAAACGGTATTAAAATAGAGAACAGAGGTTATGAAGTTAATTTTTGTGTTAAATAGACTAAATGAAAACGTGTGGATCATAAATGTGTATGTACGAGTATGTAAATCCTTTTTTTTTCTCCTCTTGTAATGGAAGGAGATAGACAGAAAGTCGATGCTGGCACGAACCAACAACAATAAAGTATTTAGATGTTTATGAATGAACACTCAATTTCAAGGTACATATACTTGAATGGAGGCCAGCTATTCGTGAAATATGCGGTATAGCCTTGGCTTATTGTTGGACAGCTGTTTTCCGTTCGCCTTCTACTCTTTGCAAAATTTCCTGCTATTTCTTGTGTTAGAAATGGTGTTCCACCTTGGAAGGCTTAGGCAGAGTTCATTCCCCTCTGTAGAATCTATTTTTTTTCTTCAATTCTCTTTTAAATGTATTTTTCAGCAAGACAATGACTTTGCCAGGTGATGAGCAGCTTGGTATAATAATTACGTCTGTCTCTTGCACTTCATGTTCATTTCAGACAGAATCCCCTTGATAATCTTAATTTGTAAGTACTGTTTAGGTAAAATTTGTCACAAGCAAATGCTGATCCATTGTTTACACTAGTTGAGACATCAGGGAAAGGAATTGCATAGGTATGTGCTTTCCAAAATGAAACAATTGTTTAACTGGGAAAGGAACTAACTCGACTATATCCCACGTAGATAAGCAAGCAAGAACAATGTAATTTCTTTTCCCTTTTTACTACGAAATGGCCGAATTCATATGGTACAAGCCAGTGCCGGGAGCCCTCAGATATAGCTTAGCTTCTAAGAGCATCTAAATCGGTCCAGAAGTTTCTCAGAAATAGTTCGAAGAGTAATTTGGCGCCAATTCTCCAAACTCTGGCGTGGCGCGCTGCAACGTAGGTATTCACTCTTGTGAGCAGGGGCAACTGAAAACTGGCTTCTATGGTTATCTCCCGAATCCGGATCAATAATACCCTATTTTCACCTAGCTAATCATAGTTACAAATTAATGCAGAGATGGTTGGGCGCATGAAACCACAAGCAGAATGATAATTTTCAGGTTTTGCCTTTGAAGCTATACCACTATATGCAGCAATACGCTTTAACTCTCTAACTCAGGGATGGCACCAAAGCCAGAACTTGTTTAATAGGACAAAAAACTGATGTTCGCTCCTTTACGTAACCTCCGTTGTACAGTATATCCGTAAAGCAGTTGCCTAGTGTCTGTAGGTTTTTGTATCAATTTAAAAAATTTGAAGAAAAATAAAACTCCCCTATATTATAATGGCTCCGGGAGAGACCAGGCCGGTGCTATAGTGGTAGCAATGTGTCTGTTTTATTGAGATATCACGGCCGCCGCACAAACACTGGCGAGCTGCCTATGATAATTCCTTGTCATTAATTTTGCCTGCCGAGTCCACTAATTATGAATGTTTATTGAGGTTGGGCGAATGGTGCTATGTGAGCAGGAGACTACCTTTCAATATTACATCATAAGATCTTGCCTTCGTTATAATACTTGCTGCAAAACTTGTTTCTAATTACATGCGATGACAGTAATTTATCAGTTTATTCTTTTATGTTAATCCGCAATCCAATAATTTGCTGATAGTATTGTAATATATATTTGTATAAGGGGTGTTCGACTGGGACAGAAATTCAAGGTACTTAGCTTAACTCGAGCAGACAGTCAATTCAGACCATTCTTTTCAGCACTATGACTTGAATTTGAGGCCTTCAGCGTAACCTGCTTGTGCTGAAGACTCACTTCTACTCCGGAGGTAGTTTGAGTTTCTAAAGGTAATGCTATTGACTTTTCTCTGATGAAAGCAACAGTGGCGACCGTTTGGTATGCAGTGCCCGTGCCGTACTTAGCAAGTTTTCAGGAAACATATAAATTTTTGAAGAGTGCAAGCCAACTTGTAGAAAATAAGGTAAAGTGAAACCCCTAACTGAAGCAATGTCTTGACAAGGTTTGCATAAAAAACACTAAAGCAACACAGAAACTGACTTTTTCCCTCCGCTGAAATTAATATTGAAACGAAATAACAAAATTTGTCATTTCACATCCTAAAATAACGTTTTTCTATTACTTCGTTTTCTTTGAAAGCAATAAAAGAAAACTTACTTTATGGTCAACTTGAGTATATTACACTAACATAAAATCATACCGTGGATCAGCAAAATGATAAAAACATGTCGATCTTTCACGCAGACCAGTGTTGTGTTCCGTTTACATAGTGCCATTACTCTCACGTCCGATATGTCGTAAATAACCTGCTGAAAAGTTAGCTGAGACAGTTCCATACCTCTAACCTCTCTTAGGGAACGACATCGCTGAAGCTTGGGAATGACACATCCATAAGATTATTTCCAAGAATGCTTAACTTTTTAAGTGTCTACGGAGCGTAGGATAGGTTCTGCTAGTGACAACACAGTTAGTTTAATATTTTACAACTTAACTCCTAAAAGCCGTTCGAGTGGGACACGCTTAATTCAGTACGAAAAATTAAATCAAGTGCACTTGAATATTCGACAGCAATGTCCCAAACGAACACCTTGAACGATTGCGATATTCATTCTCACAAGTGACTGCAGAGAAAGATTGTACTTCCTCTGTTGATCGTGAATGAATTGTATGTTTTCATTTAATATGTGTAGGGCGGGTTTCGCTCAAAAGAAATGGAGCACTCTTCACAAAGAAAAAACCTCCCCAGCACTAAACCTACACTTGATCAAGCACACTTCGCACATCAAACGGTCTAGGGCAGCTATCACAGGGAGGCACAGTGCATTTCCCAATTGAAAGTCCGCCTTTGTGGGTGAGCTCTAAAAGCTTTCCGGCGCGCCAGAGCTGCAGTCACCTTTTCCTTCAAGCTTTCGCCATTTAAATTCAGTACTGGCGACTGAGACAGCGCGGGAACAAAGAAACAATACAGCGTATGGGGTGTTGTTTCTGAGCAGAGGGGTGGACAGCACGGCTGATTAAGTTTTCGTTCCCTTTTACAACAATGATAATAGCAGTAAACTAGAGCATTCTGAGAGCGCATACCTCCTCCAACCAAGGCAACGGCAATGAAAAAATCGAATTAGTTCTGAAACTATGACTTCACTTGAATCAACACCAGAATGTAATCATCCAATCCTTTTGACAGTAATAACAGCTTCTGTAATTTTACTGAATTGCCGTTCATAACTGGTTGAGTTAGGTTGCTGGCAAACAATCTGACACACAAACATTAGTCAAACACACAAACAGACCAACCGATAATCACCAAAACTTAATCATTTCTGTCTTTCAACTTTACTAGCAATTCCGGTAGATTTCATGAATACCTGTTCATGGCTTTTGAGTTGTTTTGCTAACAAGCATAAAATCAAACACAGCGACAAACGAACAATCAGATCATCACAAAAATTTCACCATTTACTCTTTGTCATATACCTAATAACTCATGTTTATTTTTTATAAAAATCCGTCCAAAATGTTGTCAGTTATGGTACTAAGAAAAAATAGGTAAACAACCAAACAAACAACTGAACGGATCTTCACCAAAAGTTAACCATCTGTTACTGCTAATATGCCAAACAATTCCAGTAAATTTTGTAGAGATCTGTTCATGACGTTTTGAGTTATCTTGCTGACAGACGAAGAGACAAAGTGACAGGCTGATAGAGAAACACGGAAAAATATAACCTTTTTGGGGAGGTAATAAGGTAAGCATAGGCTTTCATCTCTACCTGAATTACTTTAAGCTCATATAATGAAGAGTTAGTAAATGCAATTCATCAGGGCTTTACAACATTAAAGGACAAATTTGTCACACTGAAGTGCGCAGAACCAGTTGTGTGGTATCATATAAAGTAAAATACTAGACCGCGGGCACATTTGTTCCCACGTAATTCAGTCGGGACGAGGTTGCGACTCCATTATGTGCTCTCAGAATAGTAAAGTCTGTCTGTGAAAAGTTATAGAAACGCAAGTGGGTCTTAGAGAATATTGAATTGGATACGTCAATATTAATTTGGGGCAGTACTTGACCAAAATGCCGATAATCCATGCAAAGACGTTTAATTCTGACTTTCAAATTGTTCAAATGAAAGTACTTCTTAACATTTCATCGAAAAGAAACCGGCGAATTCACCATTAATAGCTACTCTAATTCACACAAGTTTTCTTTGTATGCAACAAGTGCACCACACACCACACTTATACGGGGGAAAGATAAGAGTGGGTTTTTAAAGTGAGTTTTTCCACGGTTTCGAAGGCAATATTTTTCTAGTAGTTTTTTTAACTGAACTGCAATAGTCGATATAGGTTGGTACAAGCCCCCCCCCCCCCAGGTCACTGCAATGGTGTTTCAGAAAGTAAAAGCAATACAGAGCAAGAAAAAATCCCAGGGAGTATTTCCCATTAAATCAACCCAAAGGGCACATCTAATTGGGGAAAGAGAGACAGAATTATGAAAACATAATCAGCACGAGCAGGAAAATAGAATGAAGCAAATTGACTGTTTTGCAATAAAGAACTAGAGTCCTCGCGGAAATTCATGCTTCTCAGCATAGCACAACCCTCATGTTGAGAGTCTGCAAGGTACCAAGCCCTGACCAGGCACTGCGTGGGGGCGTGGTCACAAAGCAGTAAAGAGAACTTTTACCTAAATCATAGAAAGAGCAATAAACTTTTTTTTTTTTTTCTTTCAGACTAGCTTACGAAATGGTGCAACAAAGTGTTAAAATCCATTGGGGGTTTCTATAAGGAAACGTTATCATTTACGCCAACGTGATTTTCCTCATAGTAATAATGTTATTATTGTCTATGCATTTCGTATTCACAATCAAGCGAAAAAGCTTCGGCGGATTTAGATCACCGCCCACAGAGGGAGTCGTTGATTGGCACGGGGAGGGCCAGCTAATCTAAGCTGATTTACTTTACCTTGTCTGAAGCATCAGTCACCAGAACTGGTTACACCGCCTGTGCTCCAGTTTTTGGTGTCACACCAAAGGCAATTACCCTTGAGACGTCAGTGGTGCTCTTCAAACTTGAGCGTTCAACCATTTCAAGTTTAACCTTTTAAGGCAATAACCCGAGTGTATTGGTTTGTCAGTTGTCTATTGTTTTTAGGCTATGCACATCGTTGAAAAATATTTGAAACAAATCCCTGAAGCGGTTACTTGGGTTGTGAAAAAGAGTTGCAACACGATCCCATGTGGCAAAACCAACGCTACTGTCTGAAAATCTGGACAAGCTAAAGCTGATAAAACTACTTTGAATCACCATCGCCTTGCCTGTGGCCGACTTTTTTTAATGTGCCTCGAACTATCTGGGCAGAGTTGGACTTTTGAGTTCCGAAGCGCAGCTATCACGCAAACCCTTTTGTTTTGCGCCACTAGAAAGGCACACCAGTTCGCATGCTGCCTGCGCCTACAACAGCAGGTGTGGGTTGGTTGTGGCTGCGACTGTACCGGCTCCGTTTCATCAGCAGCGACTGTACCCATCAATTAAGTTTCCATACCCAGGCGATAAAGTTACACGGCGAAGGAGTTACAGTGAAATTCTTGACAACCAACCCATCATCGCAACCGAACGCTTAAGATGAACTATAATAAGCGCAACAACAGTCAGTCTGTCTTGCTAAACTGCTAGCTAATTCGATTAAGTGTAAATAAATATCCATTTCTTCAAAAATTATTATAACATTTGTTTTGGTAAGCCCATGGTGTTTGATGTCATGAATCTGCAACCGGAGCAACGAGAGAAACGAGATGTAAATGTAAAACTGGTGCAAACGCATATGAATCAATGGAACGACATTGGAAGATCTTCATTACATGATACGCTAATTCAAATGATGTAATCCTCGAATTTGCTCGATCAATAAACCGTAAAGGAAAGGGATAATAAGAAACTCTCGCAAGCCATCTCTGGGATCTTGGACGAAATTGATAGACAAAATCTCCTAATTGCAGTATTATTTCAACATTTCGTGCAGCTTGCAACCCTAATAAATTTTTCAAAGCCCCATATCTCTATTTTCTTAATTTACGTAAATGACTGGACAATGGGATTGACTCGACAACCGTACCAGCGAGTCCGGTCATCAGGAACTCTACTGCAGTAGGAGATTGCTTTATACGGCAGTTAAATAACCAGGCTACGAAATTGCCTACGATAAAGTAACGGTGGAATTAGCGGTTGTCCTTAAAAAGGACGAAGGGCATTTTTTAAAGCAGTGGTATTGGCCGGGATCTCTTCCTTTGATATTTAAATTGAAGAACGAACCGCAGCCCCGGCGGGTGCCATGCACCACTGGGACCAAACTTTAGTGACCGCGTACCCTGACTGATGCAGAGAAGCTCAAGTATGAAAAGTCCTCTTCTTTAAGGTAGTTCAGTAATCAAAAGAATGAATTTCTAGCAGTGGAGGTTGCTTAAATCCAACATAACTAGAAGGCTGTACTCCGACAGGACACAAACTTCTCCCAAGAAATGCAATACCAAATGATAAGCTGACAGAAAAATAGACAAGCAGACTGCGGGATCATCTCTAAAATTTAATCATCTCTTCCTCCTAACTTTTTCTAGCAGTTCCTATGAATTTTACATAGATCTTTTCATAACTTTTTTAATTAGGGCGGAGGTAAGAATATGCTCAGACCGGTAAAAAAAAAGTCGCAACGAGCCGTTGGACTGTTGTTGCAACTGGTCGTGGCATTCCAGTGGAAGATGCAGGTGCCCGTGTCCTTGTCCACATGATCTGTGATTTACGTAAAATTATGAAAACATGGAGAGAACATCCGTATCAGCTTTTCACGTTGGCCGGGAGCTTCCACCGATTCTCATGTATTACAAGTTTCTGTGTGACTCCCTCAAGTGTGCCAAAGGAATGCAGAAGAGTATTCAACATAGTGTACGTTATTTTGTTGCAAACTCTCTCTCCCTATTTCTTGTAGAAATTCCTTTTCTACGTAGAAAATGAATATAAAGTGTGTTGAACGCACCAGTGGAATACACAACAGCTTTATGCATACGGTGCCAGTAGCATGGCTAGCAGCACGAGGCGTATATACATATTCTCACACGCCTGAACTCTTCCGTTTGTAGCGAGATTCCACGATCCAGTTAAATCAAATATCACAGAGACGCCTCGGTATGACTGGCGCTATTACATAAACTGCCTCTCAGTAAAATATTCAAGCTAAATGTCAAAGGACAGCCAGGTTCTTTTCACTCAGCCATGCGACGAGCGTTCTGTGAGCAATACAAACTACATCTGAACGTCAGGATGCGTCTCAACAGCAACGGAGGATGAACTGTGTTTCACTGAGTTTTTTTTTTGTAGAAAAGAGTAGCTGTACATGAAACTTTCAAATTATCCAGATACAATACGATGAATTAAAATATGTAGTTCATGCTTGGGATTGCAGCTTTTGCTATTTTTTTTACATTCATAGTCCACTGCGAGGGTCCCAACCTAACCAGAAATAGAAACGGTCGAATGGTCGCAAACGTTATCTGTCCCTATCGTCACAGCTCTGGCAATCTGTGGTCGATTGTAGCCGTGTACTCTGCAAAGCAGGAACCAGTGCATGTAGATTTTCTACAGTGCGAGCAGTGAAGCTGACTGCTGTTGTCTCTACCTGCATGAAAGGTCAGCGAACTCTGCGCCAAAATTTATGTCACTATAGCCCAAGATTGAATTAGTTTCTTGTGAGAATAACACGGTTTCTAAAACCCAGTGCATACAACACTTCCTTTGAACCTCGCAGGGGGGAGCAGTACCGAGCCTCACATAGCTATCCGTGAGACGCAAACAAATAAACGATTACCTTCTTACTCAGGAAAGATTTATTTGCTTATGCACCAACTCTGCATGTATTGTTACTGCCTGTTTTATAGTGGCAGCTTGTTGAATTATAGGAACTGATTAATTTTTAGAAACAGGGAAAATTTATTGTCGGGCACGAATGTATGTATCTGAGATTCAGTGCGTCTGCAACCTTTCATCTCAGACATGGGAAGGATGCATACTCATCAGATGAATGTACCTGACGACAGCTCTTCACTCAATTTTATCTATTTAATAGATACTCGCCAGTGCTTTAATTTAAGATATAATGTGTAGTAATGATCAACAGCATTATACAAGACAGTCTAAAAAAAGTTAGGCTGGTCGGTTCTGTGTACAAGTTATCCAAAGTTGAGTCGTTGAGGTTGACGTTGTTGCTCTAATTTTGATAATTGCTAATGAAGATTTTCACGCTGGTAGAGAAGTACTAATCTAGGGAGAAGAGAAGTGCGAGTGCAGATGAAGGGAGGCGTGAACTGGTGAAAAAAATTTGGTTACTTCTAAATATTACAGGCAATGGCACCTACCCTTCTTTCGGTAGTAGCAGCTGATTGGCTGTTGAAAGTGTGCGCGCGGCGAATCAGAGGTTACTTGGCACTAGCTTCCGGGCTCTCCACAAAGCATGAGGGTAAGGCAGGATCCAGTTTGTTTGATCGGTAATGTTTGGTCTTCCTGGTTTCATGGATAATGTTTGTAATAATTGTAGTCGATGGCAGTCCCGGCTGCCGTGAAGTATTGTTGGGCCTGATACTAACATATCTCGGGGTTTGGCCGATGGCCATATTGTACTGCTGCCGTGTTTGCCTCTTTGGTCCCCCATTGAAGAGATGAAGCATAAGTCTCCTGGATAGAGTTGAGGTGGTCATGTCTATGTACGAGCAGTTGTGGAGTACGCACTACGCAGCCTCCACTACATGTATGCTCGTGCACGCCGTTGGTCTTCTTTATGGGAAATTTTGCGACACTAGGATTTTTCCTCATTACGAGTGAGCAAGTAGTGGAGTTCTTGTAGTAAAACTAATAGATTGAGCTTGTCCTCTCTGTTGATACATTCGGTGTTGTTTATTATGATCTGATTGAATTTTCTTTTGTCAGTATTGTATGCCGGGGACATTTGATTTTCGTAGAACTAGGTACATTTTGTTCCTTCCTCTTCTGGAGAATCACCCCGGTGTTTACTTCATGGATGTGCTTTTCAAGGATGGAATCGAACAGAGGGTTTAAATGTCCATTATTAATGAGGGTTTGTTTCTCTGTTTGAATTGCATTGTGATACTTACCACAATCCTGTGTTAATGCTTACCACTGAATAAAAGACTCTGGTCCTCACTCTAATGGAGCAGAGAATGCCGGTGAACTATGTAGCTGTCAAACTGAATGTCAGTCTAGTGTCCGTCCTCCTTCAAGTTTAAAACATCAGCTGCCGCACTCATTGCCGGGACCATACCGCCACGGGAAGTGAGATGTGGACAAAAGAGAACGACAACAGCAAGCTTCACCTCTTTTACTAACACTTGTCAGCCCTTGCTGTTGTCTTTCTCATGCATCCACATCCCACTTTGAGGGGAATGTTGGTCCCCGGCAGGGAGAGCGGAAGCTGATTTTTTAAGCTTGAAGAGGGACATACGGCTGACATTCAGTTCGACAGCTAAGAGGTTCATCGGCAAGCTTTACTCGATTAGGGTGAGGGCCCGAGTCTTTTCTTCTTCCGAAGACTCCCGAGCTTCTTGCGACCCATTATGATGACACGGTGGTTAAAGTAAAGGTAAACAACTTAGACCACACCCTCACATTGGAAACCCACATGCACTGGTTTGTACTGTGGGCATAGGCCCATTGGTCCCAGATGAGCAAGTGTAGTTGCAGTCGACCTCGGGTCACCAAGAACTATGGCGCCAATTTGACGGAAGGAACAAATGACCCGAGACCCCCACCTCCCTCTTCTGCGAGGATGACAAGTTCCACAACGGCGCAGTGCATGCACACAACTGCCAAGTCAGCACACCTAGATCTGCACAAAGAGCTCGCGTGCCTGGCTTGGCCTCGAACGTGCAAGCGATCCAAGGTGTTAGAGCTGCGAACGTAAGTATGCTATTACAGTGGCGTTTTTGGTATAATGCCAAAATAAGTGAATAGGTAGGAAAATAGAGACATGTGGACCAGCGCAACGTACGTGTACTCTGCTCGGGCGCTGAAGGATCACAGACGGACTGTGTATCGGGGGGATTTGTGTGTCGCACGAGGACGGAGCAACACACGACATACCACCCTCCTCTTGTCATGAGATTCTGAGGGATAACTTGTTTGCTTAAGATTGGAATGTGCTAGATCTCTTCCTCACGACATAACAAAATCAATCCAATCCGATTAGCTAAAGTTTCCCAAACTTGGATTAACTTTACCTGTGCGCATGCAGCAACTTAAGACAAAGTGCAATGTACCCACCACACCAACCCACCACACCAAGTTCAGGCGGCTACATGAATACAAGTTTACCTAAGCGTATTGTGTGTTCCTTGCTCTTTCTTTTCTCGAGCTTGATTTGACATTCTGGGTTCGTCACGGTCCGGTTTTTTCTGGGTCCCAGCTCTTGTGATCTTCAGCGACTTTAAAGCTAAATAAGGGTTTAATGACACTCTGATTTGCTTTTCCAATCTCAAGACTTATATGTATAACTTTTTTGTTTATTATATAACTGAGCATGTGAATTACAGAGGGTCCAGACGGTGATATTGAAGACACAATCCCAAAAATGCACAGACGATACTTAAGGCACCACTGCTACTAGCTGAAGTTAATTGTGGACAGATTTTAAAGACTATCTAATCAGTGCAATCCTTTTAACATTCAATGACAAACTAATAAACGCAAGGCATGAATTATTGAGCTCTTGATACGGGTGATGGCCAGCAATTCAACAAATAGAACGTTCCCTAATATCGTCACCAGTATTTATTAAAATTGACAAGGTGCAGTGTTCTCATGAGTAAGGACTTAGTCGAATTAATCTGTGGTGTCTCGGAATGTTCTTGAATGGCTTAATGGATAATGAAAACTCCATTATTGAGTGGAACTGTAATAGCTTGATAGCTTAAAGAACGAACTGCAAACCAACTATCTAACCACTCATAAACATGGCGCTATAATTTCAGCTATTCAAAAGCAAGAATTAGAAGCTACAATGGTAAACTGATTACGCTGAAGGCATTCCACTATCGTAACAGATTGCGCCCATGCCCTGAGTAGGCGGGCTGCCTATCCTGACCAGTGAGTGTAACAGATTAATATAAAGTTTCACGGCAAACTACTCACGCTGAAGGCGTTGAACTATCGTAATAGCTCTGTTTATAAATTGCTTAAAGCTGTCAATACTCGCACCCACAGAGGCAGAGCCATCAATACCATTCCAAACTTCCACATATGATCAGAGCCTGGCACGATGGCCATCGCCGATTATACGATAGCGTGAAGACCATCGCCATCGGATGATCTACGATTTTGCGATGGAACATCGTGAAAATCCATCGGTGATAGCGAAGGTCCGATGGAATGTGTAGCAAGCAATCGGTGATGGCCAGTTTCTCCATCGGCGAAAAGGCTGAACATCCCATCGGCGGTGGTATACGATGGGTATCGTCATCGGTTGTACTCCCAATACCGTTGGACTAATGAAATAAGGCTAAAACAACAGAAAAACAACCTTGTGAGTTTGAAACATTTGTTTTTTAGTAACATCAAAACAAAGTATGGGTTAAAAGCTTATTTGATGAATTTTCCGAAGAGATCAGTAATAACATTTAGTATTTTTGTTGACATATTTAGGGAAAATAAAGCATTAATGCTAGGACGTTTTTTATGAACATTGTTTTCCTCGCAAGTGCTTAGTTTTCGGGGCATTTGACTTTAGAGTTCCCAAAGTTTCTCTGTCACTGGCCATTACATCCATGCTGACGTCTACTTAAATTTTGGGTTAATTTTCCGAATCGACCATGCATTAACGGAATTCAAGAAAAACATCCATGACTTTGAACTAATTCGATGATTTTAAGGCACTTTTCTTCCATACCGTTTCCGTCGCAAATGCATCTCTGACTTTGGAGTTACCATTATTATCCGATGGCAATAATTAGCGGGATTGCTAGCAACACCATAGGAATCTAACCTAACTTTACCTAACCTACTCTAGTTTAGGTTCTTCTGTGGTCGCCGGATATTTTCTCACGTAAAAAAAAACAATGGGAACTACAGAGTAAAATATCTCGAAAAATATGTATTTGCGACGGCAACGTCCTAGCAGACAAGTGTCCTAGAATCGTCCAATAATATATTAGTCTAAAAATAATACTTTTTTAAATTCCGTTAATTGTCGATTCGGAAAATTGTCCAACTTTTATTGTTCAACAAAGGTGCGATAATCGTACACGTTTTCGAATACGTCCTATTAAGTCTTTATCTAAGTGTGCAATCATGAAATAATTGTGCAATCGCGAGCTTATTTTAATGAAATACGAACGTAAAATAACGTATTCTAAGAGGATTTTCACGGTCAACTTTCCTTAAGTGCACATTAATCAAATCTAGAATTTTTGTTGACATATTTAGGTAAAATAAAGCGGTCAAAGACGTTTTTTATGAATAAGGTTTTCGTTGCAATGCTTTGTTTTCGAGATGTTTGACTTTAAAGTTCCCATTGTTTTTCTATGAGAGAAAATACGGTCTCCCATTACGGCTAAGGCGATATCGCAGTACGGTGTTTTTTATCTGTATATTTCTCGTAGTATATTAACAGAACCAGTCCATGCTTTCCTAGCCTAAATGAGTAAGAGCCACGCAGTAACCAAAAAACTATTCCGAGGCTTTGTTCTAGATGGCGAAACATGGCAGTAATGGCGGATCTCAATAGAAAAACAATGGGAACTTAAAAGTCAAATATCTCGAGAACTAAGCATATCCGACGGAAACATAACTCTTGAAAATCTTAGGATACCTTAGTCTGCCTAAATATGGCGACAAAAACTAACCATTACGTATGAAGTCAACAATGCCGGTAATATAGTGTATCTCGCAAGAAGCACACCGCACCATTGCGGAATTTTATGAACTACTGATGCGTGTTCCAATAATATAGCAGTCTGCAGGGGTGCGTGTTCCAATAACCAGTGCTGCCAGGTGAAACAGTCTATTAGACACACAACTACAATGTTTCCAGCAAAAACGTTATTCCTAAAAAAAAAGGTCCTGGATTACCTTATTCTACCTACATATTTCAATAAAAAAAGCTGGACATTGTGCAATCATTTGTAATTGCACAATTAGTTAAAGACTCAATAGGGTGTGTTCCAGCAACGAGTACGAGCGTCGCGTTTCTGTTGATGGACAAAGGTACAACACCATAAAGCTGTAATGGCGTATGTAATAGAAACAGAATGGGAACTTTAATGTCAAATATATCCAAAATGAAGCATTGGCGACGAAAACGTTATATGAAAAACGTCCAAGAATGTCTTATTAAACCTATGTATGTCCTAAAAATACCTTATGTGGTTAATGTGCACTTCGTATATTTCACTTTTTTTACGAAAAACGTTTTCGTCTGGAACTTTGATCTCTGTTTATATACATTTTTGGAACACGACCAGCTGGCCCATATTTGTGGAACGCGTATTATCCAGTATTGTACTGCCGGCAATGATGGTGTTTGTTTCTTGATTTGTACAATAATTTTACCAGTATTGGTTGTTTTATAGGTAATAGCTTTTGTTGGCAAATTTAGGGAGAATAAGGCATTCTACGACTTGTCAAGAATAACGTTTTCATAGCAAATGGTTACTTTTAGGGGTATTTGACTTTTAAATTGTCATATTTTCTAGTGAAATAATTTAAGATGCGCCAGTACAGCAGTGGCACGGCATCAAGAACGAAGCCTCGTAATAGTTTTTCGGCTACATCGTTGCTCATTCTTATTAAGGTTAGGCAAGCAAGGACTGGTTCTGCTCATATCCAACGAGATATACATGAAAATACAGTGTGACGCGGTATCGTGCTAGTCGTAATGGCAAATCTAATTTTCTCTCATGAAAAAACAATGGGAATTTTAAAGTCAAATATCTCGCAAACTAAGCATTTGCGGCGAAAGCGTTATTCATGAAAAACGTCTTAGAATGTCCTATTTTACCTATATACATCAACAAAAATACCGAATGTCATTACTGACCTCTTCGGAAAATTGAGCATTTAGTTTAATACATTCCCCAGATCTAACAATGCCAATTACTATCAAGATTATAAATAGAGCATTAAACTTTGTAAAGCAGGCTTTACATAACAAACTCTGATAACCTAGGCCTTATATTACGCACCTCTTATCAACTAGGAATAGTATTACTGGTGTGAAAATCGCAAACAGGCTGAAGTTATAAGACATGCTGCTTCTATTCAGTGTTTGTGGTCTTTTCATTTTTAAATGTTTTAATGCTATAGTCCATCACCGATTGTGACGCCCTACGATGGTCATCGCCGATGGGTATTTCGTAGTAGGCCATCGCCGATGAAAATTGGCGATTTTTGGTTCCGATGGCGATGGCCGTCGTACCATCGATTTTGCCATCATACTATGGTAACATCGTTCCATAATCGGGGATGCCGAGCTTTGCATATGATGAAAAAAAAAAAAAAAACGAACGAGAATACTAGCTCGTACGGCAGTGTACCGGTTCTAAGGCAGACTCATAAAGAGCACCAGTACGCTGAGAATACCGCACTCGAGCAAACGGCTACGAAGGAAAAGATGTGTGCGGTCTTAGGTGAAGGTTTAGTACAGTAGTGAACAGCTTCTAATTGTTTGTAGAAGTTTCATTCTAGCACCGAAACACTGCTTTAACCCGCGTCGCAATAACGGCTCTTGATTAGATAGCGTACGTTGAAAAAAAAAACTATATTTTATCCACCGTATTTGCGGGATTCCATATAAAGAGATTTTCATGTTTCTTAGTTTTGGGAATCGTACGATATGAACAATAGATATTTCTAATAGAAAATGCCTTCAAAGCGGAAGAGCAGACTTTACCCAAAGCGAAATTAAAGAGCTTTACAACGATACTGAACTGTTGGGAGAAGGTCATAGAATGTGAAGGGTCATATTTTGCTAAACAGATAAAGTTTAAATTAAAGACATGAATTTTAAGCTTTGTGATGCAAATCGGCAGAAACTCTTTCCGATACCTAAAACAAAAATGAACTGTTCACAATTCTTCAAATCTAAGTTGAATGTCATCAAAGTACAGCAGAATAGTTAAATTAAACACGTCAGTAACTAAACCATAATTATTCCTATAGTACGTATTTATAGTCATGACATTAATTTTGCGTAAATGAAACAAAATACAATGGTATGCAATTCGCCAAAGTGATGCTGGTGTATCGATGGAAAAAAAATCTCTCCTGCAGTTCAGCTTGAGTTGCACAACAAAAAATTCTGTACCTTACATAGGTTAGCTGCTAAATCTTTCATTTATATGCTAGACTCTACGAAGTGGGGAACCTTTAGTTCCCTTAAGCCATTTTTTGCAAAACCCTCTCCGATTGTTCTGCACCGGAACAATTTCTTTCGAATATTGCATTGTGTCCTGAAGTGCTAAGACCTTTGGAGTGTCTTCTGGTGACAGTGAGGGTCTTGAGGTAAAAGAAACTCGACGATCGCGAGGCAGGGCAACTTTTTGTCATCATAAAATGCTGAGTTTGCGGGCCGCTATGGACAGCCGTTTTATCACCAACTTCGTTTTGCAAAGCCTAGCGAAACTTAACGACCTCTGAGCCTTCTGAAAATTTATGCACCAAATTTGGAGCTCTTAGTTGCACTAGGCGCACTATATGGCAAGATTGAGCATAAACTGATTGCCCTAAAATTTTATTGCTGTAGTTTCAAGCAGATGTGACGGTTGTTGTCAGCCGCTAGTTCAAATACTAACAAACTTGAGTGTATTGCAGGATATTAAAATTCTCGGCTGTTACTGGGTCAAGTGCACTTTGAAAGGTCATTGTTCTCAGAAGAAATATTTGACATTTTATTTCTAAGCACTAACCCTTCGGTGGGAGTGTGTTTACCTCGTGTATTTGATCAATAAATCGTCACTGGAAGTAACAATAACCCCAACTTAATACAAGAAGTTTTGATGAAAAAATAGTTTTAATATAGGCTTGGGAGTGTCGAGCACAGACACACGGCACTGTGAAGCATTTGAACAGAGAACGAAGTGAAAATTTTGGAAACTTACATATGCTCCGCTCTGTGGAACAGGCTTTAAATGCATATGGTAATAATATATATGGTGTGTGTACGACAGTTTGAAGTTAATTTAAAAGGAGCAGAAGCAGCTGATACCCACTCGAAAAACATAGTGGGAGTTTTACTCAATGTACTGAATCCCTTTGAAGATGACCAAATTTAATATACAAAATTCTGCTTTACTACGCAGTCTTATAATAACATTCAAAGCCAGAACTACAGAAGAGATAGCCATTTTACTGCAACAAATTATAAAAATACGAAGGGAAACAAAATAGACGTCGAATTATAAAATTGGCAACGACAAGTTATAAAATCGGTAAACGTTTCGGGTTTCACCCATCATCAGTACCTCTGTAATGAAAATCGATAAATTTTTGTTAGAAAAAATAGCTAATACATGAAAAAGGATTTCTTAAAAAAATTGAAAACTCCTATGTACTGACAATAAAAAGAGGATGAGCACTATTTTGGTCATAAATTGGTTTCTGTTTAAAAATGTAGAGTGATTCTAGTAATCTTAAGTCTAAGCTATTGCACAAAGAAAGCGTTTTGAAATTCTCTAGGCGCACACGGGAGCCACACGCCTCAGCATGCAGTCGCTCAGAAGAAAATGGAGGCTGTGTAAGAATATTGCCAGAACGACATCTTCTTCCGGCGTGCTCAGAAACTCTCTTGAAAAGCATACGCGAGGTAGATCCTACGTATGATGATGAACAAAGTTCACAACAGTATTGATAAATAAAAGAGCTCTGCACGCCATGAGGAAGTCAGTCTTTGTACTGAAAGAATGACACTACCGGAAATTTATTCGAGAGAATGATCTTAAAGTCTAAGTTAGGAAAGTATAACTTTAAAAGCTGGGTTAATTCACACCGCAATTTTTCCGATTGGCAAGAAGCTACTGGTTCTGGATGCAACTACAGCAGTATTTGGCTGGTAATAGTTGGAAAGGAGTTTCTTGATATACGAATAGATCATATTTGATGGATAACCGTTCTGACAGAAGAAGTTAACGAGAAGTTGAAACTCAAAATGCATAGTGTGAAAAATTGAGCAAATCTTATAAGCCCGTGACAGAAGCGTTTTAATGCTATTGATTTTAAAAAAACGGGGTGTAAAACTGAATAAAAAAACTTGTTCTTAAACCCGTGAAGGTGGGTTTACGGAAAACCGAGGTTTCAAAGTGTTTGCCCCTTTTTGTTACTAGTGCATCCAGAAATGACAGGGCCCCATTTACCTCACATTCCATAGTAAATTTAATACTAGCTTGCTTGTTGTTCATATAATCCAAAATTTATCTGCATGGGATAAATGTGAAAATAATAAAAACGTATCGTCTACATAGCGTTTGTATAGTAATGGGCGAAACTCGGTTGGGCAGTGTTGTAGCCAATGGGTTACCAGCCAAATTACCAGCTAAATACTGCTGTAGTTGCATCCAGAACCAGAAGCTTCTTTGCCATACCGTTTACTGGAAGCCAGTCGGAAAAAACTTGCTGTGTGAATTAACCCAGCTTTTAAAGTTATACTTCCCTAACTTAGACTTTAGGATCATTCTGTCGAATAAATGTACGGTAAAGTCATTCTTTCAGTAGAAAGACTGACTTCCTCATGGCGTGCAGAGCTCTTATATTTATCAGTACTGTTGTGAACTTTGTTCATCATCATACGTGGGATCTACCTCGCGTATGCTTCTCAAGAGAGTTTCTGAGCACGCCGGAAGAAGCTGTCGTACTGGCAATATTCTTACACAGCCTCCATTTTCTTCTGTGCGACTGCAAGCTGAGGCATGTGGCTCCCGTGTGCACCTAGAGAATTTCAAAGCGCTTTTTTTGTGCAATAGCTTAGACTCAAGATTACTAGAATCACTCTATATTTTTAAACAGAAACCAATTTTAAATGACCAAAATAGTGCTCATCCTCTTTTTATTGTCATTACATAGGAGTTTTCAAAATCTTTTTAGGAAATCCTTTTTCATGTCTAGCTATTCGTTCTAACAAAAAATATTTTCGATTTTCATTACAGAGGTACTGATGATGGGTGAAACCCGAAACGTTTACCGATTTTATAAGTTGATGGAACCAATTTTATAATTCGACGTCTATTTTGTTTTCCTTCGTATTTTTATAATTTGTTGCAGTAAAATGGCTATCTTTTCTATAATTCTGGATCTGAATTTTATTATGACCAAATTTCTGTTAGAAACGATGTAGCAAGACAGCTTTAACATATCTGAATGCGTCACCGACAAATGAATATACCCATGATGAGGTCTCTTACTAAAAAAAAAAACTCCGTTGCTATTGCAAGGGAAATGCAGAACTAGTACGAGAATCTTTCCTATGTTCGAATTATCTGGCAAAAGTTATCTATAGTGATAGAAATACTTCACTAACATGGCAAACAATTACGCAAACTTCTGTTTCACTTGTCTAGCCATGTCTTTAAATCAGATTCCATCTTTTTTCCTAAATTTTGGCATTAGTTATGACCAGTCATAGCAAATTTTGGCACCCACAGTAGCAAATTCAGAGAAAAGTTCGTCTTGTTTTCCGGTCCAAGTGACAAGAACTTCTTGGGCGTTTCAAAGTTGCCTTTCTTATAGTGGCTGACTTTGGCCAGCCGAAGAAATTTGGTCCCGGGTGGGAGATTCGTTTTGCGAAACTTGGATTCTCTCGGCCTGCCCGTCGGGCCTCTATCTTTCTCAATTTGCCCTGAGATTTACTTAGGATTTTTGTAGTTCCTCTTGGTTTACGGAGGAGATATCAATATTGAACTAAAAAGGTAAGCCTTTCGGATGGTGTGACATGCGATTTTGTTTCTATTACTTGTCTCAGTGCAGGCCTCCTCGCCTCAGTAATAGGGTATCGAGAGATGGAAGTAGAACTGCAGCGAAAACCCTCAGCTTGCAATAAACACAACGTCTCACCCAAGTAGACGAACAGACACTGAGCCCACAACAACGGACTGTAGAAAGAAAGAGAAATGTAGAATACCGAGGAAATGGGGAACCTACGGGAACTGCAAATAAGGGAAGGAAAGAAAGAACAGCACCAACTTTATTAGGAGCAGTACGAAAAGTAATCACGGTGAGTAGAAAAAAGGCCGGATGAGCAAGCTACGACTAAGTTTACCTACACAATCCGTTTGGGATGAGAGTCTCCACAACATGGAGCGGGTAAGTTAATGCGTTTGGATAATTCTGTGGCTGCCGGGAAAGGTGGGTATGTATTTTCTTAATTGCTTAAGATCGTTCCAGTATCTTGCGAGAATTAAAACCCCCTGCCGCTGCTCTCTAGACGATTTCATTATCGACGATGGAGAATCCGTCGCTCTCAGGATGAGCGCGTTTCATTGCCCTTGCTCTTCCCTTGAAATGCTGTAGCATATAACCGCTATGCCTACACAATCAGCCCATAGAAGCGCACTATCTATTTACAGGAATATTATCATTACTAAAATTTATACTAGCCTTTATTGAAGTCTGTTTTGGATGTGATGTCTTCAATAATGTTATGTTAAGGGAGAAGAGGCACTGAATGTGCCGACTGTTGGGCGAGCACACTGGATTTGTTACTCCCTCCTCATGCTGGGGTAAATGCAACCGTAACAACTGTTGTACATGGGTTGGAATAAAGTTCTCAAATTTCTTAGGCATTTCTCAGTATATTGGCTATATAAACTATATGAACAAAAAAGATTTAAAGCAGCAAGGTCTTACATTCTTAACATTATTTTTACGTTGTGAGAAGTACATGGGGTGATTGTATTTTGTGACATAACAACGATGTTTTTCTGATGCAAATGTTATGTGGTATCAGGTAGAGCTGGCGTTTTTTCAGGGTCTTTATAGCAATCCAATGAAGAAAATATACCTCACTTGATTTATTTATTTTATAGGCGCAATCTACTAAAAGAAGTGACTGCGGCTCAGGTTCGTTTACGATTCTGTTCACGGAAAGGATCGGCAACATTTTCATCAAGGGTCCGATGAATATCAATAATTATGTATTTTCTAAATTATAAATGTCTCTATATCCCACGTGATGCATGTCATGTCGGTGTGCCTATGTTTCAGTTCTTGCACTAAAATTTCTTAGCATGAACCCCATTACATGGTGGAATGCTCGCGTGAGCCTTTAGCGTGCTTTTCTGCTAGACTTGTGGATTTTTGCGGTGCTTGGCTTGCTGAGTCGGCGTTTTTGGTATTCAGACGCTCCTGTGGTGTACGGTCCCAACCCAAAAATAGGGATGTGTTATGGTGGCAGTTGTTGCATAAGCTTTCTGTCGTGATGGATTGCTGCGGTGCAGATAGATGCTCGTTGGCTCCTCGGGGCCCACGAGAATCTATCTGCAGCACGAAACGGTGCATGTGGATTTCCCTTTTAGGTTATACTGTCAAGCTGACTGTACCATTATCTTTACCAAATAAATTTGTATTGTTTTTATATTGCAACAAGGTAAGGCCTCTAGCGTAATGAACCGTCCAGTGGCTACTAGTTGAACGTTGTGGAAACTCGTCTAATATCTTTCCGCTACAACCTCGAGTTAAACAACGGTTAGGTCATTATATCCTTTAAATGGCGGACTTTTCAGCGTTCACTAGCTGAGGCTCGCAACGGCAAAAGTCAAGGGGTACTGCGCAGATCCGCATCCTGATTTTTTTTATGAAACAGAGAAGGCTTGTGACATTTCAATGTATGTAGTAATGACTGTAGGCGTTCTCTGGTTTAGAAATAAAATACAAATACACGAGTCTGGAACAATACACCTCCACTTAGGTTACTTCCAGCCCTAACCGTTCTTCATTGTTTCCTTTAGAACGTAAAGAATAAAGAAAGAGGAACATAACTACAAGTAATACTTAGAGCACAGGTAGGTGTGTGATGAGTTCGTGTGAAGTAATGTACAATGAAAGTGACATATGTGATGATCCGCGATACGCAATTAAACATCGGAGCCACTGTTGCTAAAGCAACTGTTTGATATCACAACATTACTGTCAGTAGCTGACTGTGATTTTTTTTTATGAGGAAACTGCTGGTATCCTAAGCTTTTTTTTTTTTTGCTGATGGGCGGACTGTAGTACTCCAAAGCCGTATTTTTTTAGTGATAGGCATACTGCATTCATCTTAAACTTTTCTAATGATAGGCAGACGGTTATCCTGAGATTGTTTATAGGCTTGCTCTTGTTTCCCTAAGATTTTTCTGCTGATGGTTAGACAATTGTTCACTTAAGTTTTGTTTTCTAGTAGACAAACTGTAACTCTTTCAAACATTTTTTCTAGTTGTTGGCGGACGGTAGTTCTATGCTTTTTGTTTACTGATGAGCAGGCGGTAGTTTTCTCAAGTTTTTTTTTTTTCTTTCTTTTTACTGGTGGGCATTGTCTAGCTCGTCTTAATTTTTTTACCGATAAGAATCCTGTAGTTCATCCAGGCATTTTTACTAATAGGAGTCTTTAGTTCTCCTAAGTTTATATCTACTGATGGCCAGAGTTTACCTCTTAGGATGCTCTCCCTACGCATTTCTCGCCCCCTGCTCAGTTTAGTCTAACATGAAAAACCGTTCTCATTTCGAACTGATGAAGCTCTTCGGCCTTCCGACAAAAAAGAAACTTCGCACTACAGCGTCTGGTGCGCATTTTGGTAGCCTCGTTGAGCTTTTCGTTCAAGCCTCATTAGCGGGACATAAGCGAATGAAGGGCTTCACTAATCAGCGCTATTATAAGGCTTTTGGTATGCAAAAAGAAAACATAATCTGCGTACTGAGAGTAAGTAGAAACTTTAGTGATGAGCTGTCGTGGTACTGCAGTAGCTGAAGAACAGATAACTGCAGGGTTGCGTATATCCAAGGACAATTTTTCTTATAGCTACAGTATTGCCTATGTGTTAATGACAGTATGTAGTAGAATATACCATATGCGTTGTTTCTGTCCTAGAAGTTCGTCGATATTTTCGGTATCCAATTGGATGGTGTTGACAATTCTTGTAATTTTCTGAAGCTGATATATCACAATTCATTGGGATCTACAACTTTCTAAGGCGCTGGAAACCGACTTTTGAAAAATTTAATCAACTCCTCAGTCATTAGTAACCAAAGAGTTCTAATGTCCATGACATATTTTTTTGCTACATATTCTTGCAACAACCCTATTAACTTGGCTAATTTGTGTGAGAGGTTCGTGCGGTTTTGCATGGCAGCAGCTGCCCCAGTGTCCAATATAGCATATTCTAACTCTTCGCGGCTGCCGTCTTTCATTAGCTGCGGGACTGAAGTGCTGCAGACTCTCACCAACCCAGTTTAATACAAACTAATTGTGTGCATTTCGCCCGCTACTATTGAGCTCTATTGGGTTCAGTGAAAAGATACTTCGGCCTCGTTTGAAGAAATTGTTCAATACGTTTACCGTTGATAGGCAGAGAGCATTCAACAGCCCGCCGTTAGTACTCGCCCCAGCAGAAGCTTGCTGCTGACCGTCTAGTGGGGACCCAGCTAGGGCATCGATGAATAAAAAATGTAGTGGAGACCTTGGAGAGCTCATGCTGAGCAATAAACCAAAAGATAATCTTCTGAAGTCAGACTGGAGGACTTCCAATGGCAGGCAGGGTTTCACAACGAAGCTCCGACAGATGCTCATGAATCTATGCGAAATGCAGCACTACCGCACATACACTGTGAGTAAGCAATACAGTGACAAGAACTGCTTTATAAGCTGAGGAGCAATTACTGAAAATCTGGTTCGAAGAGCGGTAACACAAAATACAACCTTCTTCATATTTGCACTGTTCTGTACGCGGCGCAACAGAGAAGGAAATTTTCTTTTGATTCTTCATTAAGCAGAAATGAAGCTCGCCATATGAGGCGTGCAATTCAAGAATGATTCGATGCATGTGCCAACCGCTCCTAACAAGGATTCATGGTCTTGGATCTTACCCCGACGATATGTTATGGAAGAGATGAAATGTACCATATACAGTTCCTAACTTATTTCCGTTTGTTATTTCAAGTTGCCATGAATATTGACCTGATCGTCCAGTTAATGGGGAAAGTTGTAAAATACCTACAGCAAATGGACGCATCAAACACACTTTGCAACCTGTCTGCTCAGTGTGCTACATTGTAACGCTGAACAAAAGTTTTATTTGAATATATGAATCAAAGATTTGTTATGATGATGAGATAAATCGACTCTTCATTGGTATTGTAACCTTATTTATTATTATTACAATTGATAGAGCGGCATTCTTTCTCGTTCTTTTCCTTAAAAAAAAGAGTATTTTTTCCTATTCCTATCGCACGTCAGTCTATAAACCCTTGTCAGTTCTAAAAAAAACATATATAGCGCTTTTAGTTAACTACACTCACCAAATAATCGAGAGAAAGATCTATTTCCCAATAAATAATCTTCCTACGGTTGGTTACCATCTCGAAGGGAATGTCAGCTAGTGTCGGTGAGGGTCAAAAGCTTCTCAATCCCATCAACTGCCCAGCAGACGGTGGCCAGTAGGGCACCAGAATTAGGATCGGGAGGTTCACTACGCTTCCGTTCCGGAATGTATCCAGTCGCCACAGACCAACACAGAGGCGTGTTGTAATCACAGCACAATGGGCTTCCCTAAGCCAAAAAGTAATCAACCGTAACCCGTATTGCAACTGAGAGAGTGGCGTTCTATCGATGAGTTCCGAAAGCTTATCAATAACGATCTTCTACGCTGACTGTAATTTTGGATCTACGGAACTCGAGGCAAGTGAACTTGTTTGTATAATTTTTGCTTCGTTTATCTGAAACGGATGTTTCTGTAGGTACAGTTAACCGCGCCATTGTAATCCGTGTGCGATCGTCGTTGCTGCTTTTCGAGTTGTGATTGCGACACAGTTTGTGGACGGCTAGTGTCGAGGAGGTAATGCAAAAATTGTGACTACAACACATGTCATAAAGCTGTGTTTGTGAGGGAAGAGGGCGGCAGGAACTAAACTGCCTGACGCCTTCTTCATCGAACGTTTGTTGGGAACTACCGCTCGAGCACCGCTGAGCCTTTCATGAAATTACACGCCACTCTTTTACTGTTCGACTGCAGTGAAAAAAGTGTGACGTGTGCTCCATCCATATTTACTATGAATTAATTATTTTACCTACGACAAAAAAGTCTTGAGAGCCCAGTAAACAAGGTCATAAAATCACAGTTATGGTATTAAAATATACTTTTAAAACACTCTGTACCTGCTTACACTGAATTCACTGTTAACATTTTTCACTCCATTATTCAATAGGAAATTCATAGTTTTTCCTTAGCTGTTTTGGCGATGTAAGTAATTCTAGCGCCAGTAACTGGCTGCATGAGCTCCACAGACCGACTCACAAGCGTTAACTGTGAGATACGCTACTAATGCTTCACAATTATGATACTGCATCTAGCTCTTACTAGCTCGGCCAGCTGTGTACGCCAGAGGTTGGATCCAGAGTAGTAACTTAACTGTTGGCAGTAACGTCCGTAGACTGCTGCACCGAAACAGTCTCTGCGTGAAGTTACGAATATGCTTTCAAGCTGATCGGGAGCGGCAGTCAAGGAGGCTTGATGGCAGGCGGGGGAGCGCAGCCGCGGGGATCGCTTGCCTAGCGTTCTTCGAGGATTGCAGCTGTCGACAATAACATCGCTAGGACAAGAAATTTCTAGGTTCGAAATGCAGTAACTGAGAACGAAAATACTAGCAGAATTGACCACATCTCGACTATTTCGGTATAAATTTGAGTGAAAATGCTAGAGACAGTTAAACTTATGGCGCTTATAGTGTCTATAAATTTTCAAACGACTTATCATGCTGGTTCCAAAAAAATACGTTTTTGTCAATTTTACTAATTTCACTGAGCTGCGGTAATACCTTTTTGACTAAAAAACAAATATTCAGAATATTAAATGACGAAGAAAGCAAAAATAAACAACACAAATGAGAAAAATGTGTATTAAGCAAGAAATCGTTTATCAAAAGTTTACAATAACTAAAACAATCTTAACTGCGAACATGACCCCCATGACGTTAAATAACTTGAATAATCCTTAAATCCATGCAGCCAGCTATTTTTTTTTTTTATTACAAAAGGTAGAACTGCCCTTGCTGCTGCAGCAAAAGTATCCCACAGACAGATTTTAAGTTGTACTGCCTTCCATCTGCGTAAATTCCCCTTTTCAGAAGGGCCCAGAAGTTTTCAATTGGGTTTAAATCAGGTGAACACGGTGGTCAAAACCATCAGTTTCCCTCCATGGAACCCCAAAGAGCCCAGAAATGCTGTGATAGTACGGGCAGAGTGAGAAGGTGCATTAGCATGCATGAAAAATCAAGTTTCGAAGCAACGAAAGGGGTATGTCATCCAGCCATGGGACAAAGGTGTCCTGTAACATGTCACAATATGATGCAGATGTAATTTTAGTGCCACCAGGTACTATAACCGGACCTACAAGTCGATCCCCAATGATACCAGCCCATATCATTGCACCACCTTCCTGTTATTGACGCTTTACGCGTTGATGATCCTCACCTCCAGGTAGCACCCAACCCTTATTCCACCCATAAGGTCCATCAAGGGTTACCCGGGTTTCGTCGGTGAAAAGAACACGATTCATGTTAATTTTCCAGTATTTCTCTGCCCATTCCATCCTCAAAATTGTATGTTTTGGGGTCGGGGGAGGCAATTTCAGAGGGGATTTGACAGCAGCAATGGAGCAAAGAATGCATTTTCTTGTGGTTTTAGGCACTTTACGAAGCCCAACAGCCGTAAAAATTGATTTACTTGTTTGCCTGGGTCTTTTACGTAGATGTCGAATCACATATCTCATGTCTCTAACAATAACAGTCTCTGAAGGCCCAGCATCTGATTGTTTTTTACCGTGGTAAAGGTTCCTTCAAATATCTTGTCACTGTGTCAATATGGCGTCCTATTTATGGTCAATAACATCAGGAGAGGTGTCTTTAGCAGTTTCTTCGATGATAATTTCTTTCTCCTCGTTAGAGTTTTTCCACGTCCCATTTTAGCAGAATCTACAAGAAACTATTATTGTCGTTTACCCAAAAAAGAGGAAATAATCAAAGAGCTTTCAATCAGGAGACACAGCAAAATGTAATCAAACTCAACATTGTTGCCATAAGATATCACGATTTTCCTGCAAGTTTCATGAAAATTTTTTGCCCATCAATGGGATAGTGTCAATTTTGTGCTAACCTATTATTTCCGTCCTAACTGTAGTGCCAAGCGGTAGTTTCTAGAAGCATCGCGTTTTATTCACCTGAACGGCTTCGAAAAGTTAATTCTGTAATACTAGAACACTTAACATTTTAAATTATTTAAATAATAAAATTACACTGCTAATGGTAGTGTTTATCTGTTTATTTCTGATGGCATTTTTTGGTTGGTGGGAAGGAATAGTTGGGAATCTAAGGTTGGTGAGGAGGAAGCAGCGATGGAAGTATGAAAAGCTTCCTAGGCCAGCCAATGCGGTAGAATGTGGCAGTGTTCCCATCTCCTATTGAATATCCATGGAGCCAGTTGCATACTGCCTGCTATGAGGGTTATTGTTGTTGCTACCAGCATTTTGTAGTGAGACTTTGATGGTCCTACAAATTTATAAATATTTTTATTTATTTAGTTTTTCGCCCAGACTCCGTTGAAATTTGCTTATGCTGACCTATAGACAAAAATTGCTAAGAAGACAACACAGGCAAAAACGGGTAAAGTGATCAAAAAGGCAAAAACGACCAAACATCGCATGTGCTAATATGACTGCATTGACCACACTGATCAAAATAATAACAGAAGCCATAATGGCCAAAATAATCATACATGCAAAAGTGACCAAAAATTAACCATACCCTATCAAAATTCAAGGTCGCCGCGGCGCCGCACAGAAACTGAATTACAGTTTTAGCATTTTAGGTTGCCATGGTTTTGCTGGGTTTTGGCAAAAATGACCACTATGGACAAGCTGGCCACAGTGACCAAAATAATCACTGTTGCCAAAAGGTAAATGATAGAAGGTAAAATGATTGATAAAGGTGAAGTCAATTTTGCTGCACCCTTACTGGAAACCCCCACAAGCGCTGGCTCGTGCTGCAGAAATGATATAGGCCCACTGGGCCCAGAGGAGTGTACGGCTGCAGTCGACCACAGATTTGCAGGAGTTATAGTGCCATCTACAGAATATTCCTATGCTACGACTTGTTCCCGCCTCCCCTGACCCTCTTATTTCTGGAAAAGGTCAGTACCTCTGCAGAAGCTTTGCAGTCATCAGTTGCTGAGCAAGTATGTCTTACGGTACAAGAGCTCGTTTGCCTGGGTAGGAATTCAATCATTGTCATTGATATAAGCATCTCTATCCTGCCGCTGCTGCGGGATTGCAATTATCAAAATAACAGAAAGAGATAAAACGCTCGCAATTGTCATAATGGACACAAATACCAGAATGACTGTTATTGTCGAAGCGGCCACAACTGCCAAAATGACAACAACCTCAAAAATCATAGCAATTGAAAATGGTCCAAACTGATACAACTCATGTAGCAGTATATATTAATAATAATAATATTGTCTTGAGGTGGCATTATTTCAAATATTGAAGTAAACGAATAGAAGCACAATTAGAAATTTTGTTACCCACGACGCGTTTCGCCGTACCTCGGCTCAGCATGTAGGAGGGTTGAAGATGGTCGAATCTGAAGACGTTAAGATTTTCTGATATTTAGTCGGGTTATCACAGAAAGGTGTAGCTGTGATACCGAGTTATCGAAAGCTATAAAAATAATTTTCAAACAAGCAAATGTTTTAAATTTTGAAACATTGTCCGCTGTAGAGACTCCATCAACAGCACGTAGATGCTTGTTTGAAAATTATTTTTATAGCTTTCGATAACTCGGTATCACAGCTACACCTTTCTGTGATAACCCGACTAAATTTCAGAAAATCTTGACGTTTTCAGATTCGACCATCTTCAACCCTCCCACCTGATGAGCCGAGGTACGGCGAAACTCGTCGTGGGTAACAAAATTTCTAGTTGTGCTTCTATTCGTTTACTTTAATAATAATAATACAGATGCATCTGGAGCAAAGAGGTACGGCACAACAATACTGCAGAATGGCTCCACGACGTCAAGGAGCAGAACGTCGCAGCAGATCCAGACCTTACAATCACCAGTCAACATCTCAAAAAACAACTGAGCAAGACCAAGAACTGGAAAGCACCCGGACCAGATATGGTGCAAGGCTACTGGATCAAAACTTTCACAGCGCTGCACTCCAGAATTGCTGCACAGCTCAAACACTGCCTGCAATGCAGAACCGTGTTCACTTGGATGACCACAGGGACGACGGTCCTAATCTAGAAGGACAAGGCAAAGGGCACGGAGGTTAGCAATTACCGCTCAATCACGTGCCTCCCCCTTATGCGGAAGGTGCTGACGGACATAATCTACGAGAGAGTCTACCAACATCTAGACTGAAAGAAGCTCCTACCCGACGAAGAGAAAGGATGCCGCAGGAACACCAGGGGAACGAAGGACCATTTGCTCGTCGACAAGCTCCTCACGAAAGATGCCAGGAGCAAAAAGAAAAATATAAGCATGGCTTGGGTTGATTACAAGAAAGCATTCGACATGGTCCCTTACTCCTGTATCCTGGAATGCCTGGAAACTTACGGCACAGCACGGCAACATCTGCAATCTGATCGCGACGACCATGCCCAACTGGAAGACCCAGCTCAAAAGCGCCAATAAGCACCTCGGCGATTTGAGCATCAAGCGGGCCATCTTCGATGGTGACTCCCTATCTTCACTGCTCTTTGTCCTGACCATGATCCCCTTTCCGAGACCCTGAACAA
>LQNS02277718.1:19318252-19333049 GCA_001587735.2 Parhyale hawaiensis
TTATAGCATCGAGAAAAATGAGGCAGACAAACAAACAAACGGATGGACATATCTTTACCAAAAGGTAATCATCTGTTCCTCCTAACATACCTAACAATCCCTGTAAATTTCATCCAAATCGGTTCATAACTTTTTGAGTTATCTTGGTGCCAAATAGACAGACAGACAGACAAACATGACGAAAACATAACCTCCTTGGCGGAGGTAATAATATCAGCAGTCAATAAGCAAAGGAAGCAGCTGTTGCGGGACATCTAAGTGCCCATTGATCCTATTTAGTTATTGTTCACTGTAAAATGATTCAATTACTTTGCGAGATTACCAATTTTTAACTTTCTGCAGAACTGACACATTTTAGAAATCAAAAGAATGACTATTTTAGCGGCAGTGTTGATAAATTAATGAAAACTCTTGCTTCTTCCGCACATTGCTTGCGTGTTCCTAGACACGTGTTTTTAGATTTCTTCCGGTTTCGCCGACGTAGCAGCCATCCAAGTTTGAGCATTCCAGTTTGTAGACCAGATCCATTGACTCTTCATTTGTTCTTCTGTCTTTGAGTTTGCAAAGCTGATTTTTAATTGTATCAGTTGATTTATTTGCCAAAATGTTGTTGTAAGATTTTAGTGCACGTTGCACCCAGTTGGAAATAGTGATTGTGATTATAGTAAAACAACTATGATTATGGTCGAGATATTTGTGGTTTATTATCGATATATCCTCCATATTCAACCATTTATGGGGTGTGTTATGGTAGAGATATGTCACAACTTTCGACCACATTGCCAACCATGATTCCCGACCATACATACCCAATTACAACCATAAAAGTTTTAGCTGCACAACTATGATCTACCATAGTGAACCGTAAGAAACACCATTCACGACCAAAATCGACTGAGTTTTTCAATTTTTGTGGAGCCTCTCATTCCATGCAAAAGAAGTCATGAACAACGAGACTATTCCCAATGATTACTGTCTAGTTTCATATGATGTAAAAAGCCTCTTCACTTGCATTCCTCAAGAGCTGGCTCTAGAATGTGTATTGCGTAAACTAACAGACGTAAATTCCCCAAACTAGAAAACCACTCTCTCAACTGAAGCAATCTTGCAACTACTACGCTTCTATCTACAATCAGGTTACTTCTAGTTCGACAGTAAAATTTACCACCAAATCAAAGCAACACCGATGGGGTCGCCAGTTGTCGTTGCACTAGCGGAAATTACGATGTAGCACGTAGAGCACAACATCCTCCAACAGGCACCTTGCCCATTCTTGTTCGGGATCAGATACGTGGACGATATCCTTACCTCAATTCCAAACAATCAATGAAAATTGTTTCTCGACCATCTGAACGCCTTCAATCAACACATTCAGTTTTAAATGGAAGTAGAAGAAGAAAGAACCAGCCCATTCTTAGATCTGAAAACTAACCGTTTGCGCAATGGAAAAATGACTTTCGCCATCTGCCGTAAACGCACTAACACAGGAAGATACCTCGATTTCAGAAGCTACCATCTGCTTGCCCAAACAAAATGTGCTGCCTAATCACTCTACCATCGAACAGATACATTATGCAGTGACGAGTACAAAGAAGAAGAATTCAAGAACGTTAAGAAGCTTCTCAAGAACAACAACTTCCCTTCCAAATTTACACAACAACGAAACCATCAACCACAAAGCCGAGATATTCAGAACAACGATCAAGCTCAGCCACCCTCTAATTCCTAAAATGTCAAATTCATCAGTGTACCGTAAATAAGAGGCTGTTCAGAGAGGGTGCAACGTGTACTAAAACCTTACAACATCATTTAGGCAAATAAATCAACTAAAGCAATCAAACATCAGCTTTGCAAATTCAAAGACAGAAGAACAAATGAAGAGTCGACGGATCTGGTCAACAAACTGGATTGCTCACTGCGATGCCTGATACGTCGGCGAAACCGGAAGACATCTAAAAATACGCGTTTAGGAACACGCAAGCAATGTGCTGAGGAAGCAAGGGTTATCATTAATTTATCAACACTACCTCTAAAACAGTCATTCTTCTGATTTCGAAGATGTATCAGTTCTGCAGAAAGTTAAAAATTGGTAATCTCGCAAAGTAATTGAATCATTTTACAGTGTACAATAACTAAATAGGATCAACGGGCAATTAGATATCCCACAACAACTGGTTCCTCTGCTCATTGACTGCTGATATTATTTGCATTTACTTTTCTTTTTGCTGTAGAGTTTTCTTCCGCAGTATGGATACGTGTTTTTGTACCTATATAGCTCCAGGACATGTATGCATCTTTCCCCTGACGACGGCTGAAACAAATTCATGCCGAAAGCTTGGGCTAATAAAACTCTTACCTTGAAGAAGTCCCTGTTATCAAAATGGAAACATAAAATGAACCAAGGCGTCCTCTAATCTCTTCAATCCACTATGTAATAAAATACAGTTGTTGGTCGCTTGCTAGCTTGCTTGCTCCCCTGCATTCTTGCTCGCTTGCTTCAATGGTGGTCTGCCTCTCCGTCACGCTGTTAAGAGTTTAATAGGAGAAAATTCATGTACTGAAAAACAAGGAGAGATACCATACAACTTCAGTGCTTGGAGTACCGGTGACAAAAATAGCTCTGAATCTTCGGCCTATGGATCCCGGGCTCTGAATCCCCAGCCTCTGGATCCCCACTTTTATTGCTGAATGATATCGTAGAAGTTGAATCTTCACGCTGAGCAGACGCCTTTTTATATTGAATTTACATCGCAGCCAAATTTCGACGCTGGAGGTTCAGCAATCAGTTGGTATCCACAATACAGTGAGCCCTGGTCATTTCCAGTGAATTCTTTTAACTGAATTATATTTACCTACGCCAAGGAGGTTATGTTTTCGTTGTGTTTGTCTGTGTGTCTTTTTATTTGTCTGTCTGTCACCAAGATAACTAAAAATGTCATGAACCGATTTGGATGAAATTTACAGGGATTGTTATGTATGTTAGAAGGAACAGATGATTAACGTTTGGTGAAGATATGTCCCTCTTTTTGTTTGTTTGTCTGCCTCATTTTAGTCGATGCCATAACTCAATAATTTATGGATGGGTTTTTTATCAAATTAACATGAATTGTTAGGTATATAAGAAAGAGTAGATGACCGAATTTTGGTGATGATCCGTTTGTTCGTTCGTTTGTCACTGTTTTTAATTTCATGCTTGTTAGCACAATAACTAAAAGAAATAAATGGATCTTTATGAAATTTATAGGGGTTGTTAGTAATGTTATAAGACATTAATGATTAAGTTTTTGTGCAGATCGGTTTGTTCGTTTGTATGTTTGACTCATGTTTGTCATAACGTTTGTTAGCAGTATAACTCAAAAAGTTAAGAACGGATCTTTAAGAAAATTGCACAAGCTGTTATTACTATCAAAAGACACAAATGACTAGATTTTGAAGTTTATACAAATAAAATGATGGTTTCAGAACAAATTTGAATTTTTTGCTACCGCCGCCTCGCTTGGCGGAGATATGCGCTCTTAGAGTGCTCTAGTTTCTTCTAGCAACTTAACGTTTGATCAATTTCAAGCTGATATTCCCGCCTTATATTGCAGGGGGGATATTTTACTATCGCAAAACTCATGGTTGTACAGCTTGCGCTTCACTTATGGAAGATCAGGCCTGCAGGGATGAGACCTATAATACAGCAAAAACCTCTACTGGGAACCGAAACAATAAAAAGCTCAATCACAAAATTTTTGCCGTCATTTTTGACGGCTGAGCCTTCTAGTTACTGAATATGTTAGACGGAACAGAAAAGTCTTACTTTGTCAGTGCCATAGTGTTTTTAAATAACCAAAAGAAAATACTTTATTTTTAAATTTGACGTTGATTCAAGATAAGCGAACTTTAATTTTCAGATTGTTAAAAATTCGCACCTGAGCCAAATTGTGTATTGTTCCTGGTTTATCAGATACGAACGTTATAATCAAACTCTGCGCTGCTTGAATTGCGAGAACCACGCAATAATTGGAGCCTCGCTGGCCATGATTACATAATTATAGATCCATTTTAAAAGGATTTCAATCGGGGCACCTCTGGACGATCGCTGGGCTGAACGAGCCACGACCCAATGAGGCTCCTAAATAATTTAATATCCCCAGTCATTATAATTTGATCCTACATCTAATGAGTTGCTCTATTTATAGGAAGCAGAGATTAGTCCTTAAGTGAGCGACTGCGTTGTCGTTTTAGCCAAGAAATCCCTAGAAGCGAGCCAAGCTGTTCCACAACAACATTGACTTTGTAGGGATTGCCAGTGCATAATGAATTTATAAAAAATCAGTGCAGATGTTAGGTTAATCTCTATTGACATGCCTGCTTATTAGCCACAACAGATCAAATTTACGAGAAGATAACTTTTGTCCAGAGGCAATATTGTTAAAATTATAACCTTTTAAGGAAATTCTTAATAAGGCTCTTGAACGATGAGAATGTGTAGTAATCTGGGTAGTCTAACCCACATGTTTGTCAAGACCTGATGCGGAACACTACGAAAAAAAAAATACTTTGAGTTATTTCGGAGTAAATGAGCAGCTAATAAGTTGTGTAGCCTTAAATATTCCATCAAATGTAGTTACTTCTCTGATGACAAAAAATAAAAAAAAAAACGTATGCTGTAATAATTTCCGTTTATGTATTCATGCGTGTGGGGAAAGACTCAATGTGATAAGGCTCCCAAGCCAACTAGTAGAAGAAATGCTTTAAATAAGGGGCAAAATTTTCAACTACACACATTTCAGTTATAGCGATCAGAAGAAATAAACTGTTTCAGAGATAATGACATTTCGGTGTCAAGAACCAGAGTTCGTACTGAGTTATGAACTATACAGCATAATGTTGGTGTGATAGCAAGCGTAAAAGACGAGAAAAAATCGCCAACTGAATTGAGGTAGGTATTTCATAAAATTTAATAGTGTTATTAAAAATTCATCGCATTTTATAAACGATAAATGGCTTAATTGTAGTCTATGTTATACCTATGGATAGTTTACCATGAGGCTTGGAAATTAATAAAGTTAAAGTAAACAGTAGCGGAGGTTAAGGGCAGTTTTATTACAATTTACCTCCGTATCCTTTACTGAAGGTAGTAGAAAGTTGCACGATAACTTTTTTATGGTCTTGACTTCCCATTCATGGTTCGGACGCGAAATAAACGCCACAAACAACAAAACTTGTGGTTCGGTAGCAGAGCAATACTGCACACATAATATCGAGACGGTGTTTCGGGCAGTCTTGCAAAGCGAGAGTCGGATAATAGCAAAAATACAGTCAAAATGAAGTTTCTTGTAAAGATTTTGAAGAATCTCCACATTAAAATTGGCTATTGTGAATTCGTCGTTCTCTCAAACGCTAACGCCAAAGAGCCTTGAATTTCTTACCAATGTAAAGTCCACAAAGTCAACCAATAGAAGTTAATGGGCTTAGTAATTCAGTTTGTTGAGAAGTATACAAAATGGTAAACCATAGGGCAATAGCTGGTTTAAGGGGACCGAACACCTCGTGACAAAGCTTTTTTATTTGTGGAGCGATCTTCCTAAACTTGAACACAATGTGCACCACGCCAAAAGAAACACTTTTTGCTCGTATCATTTTTTGTATGACGCATAGAAAACGACTTATTCATAGAAAACGAAATTTTAGATCATTTTTAAAGCGTATTTTCTCCCACAATAATTTTGATGCTACAGAGCTGCAGTTTTCTGTATTGTAATCCTAATTTGTGTCTCTTTTACATGAACGAACAACATTTTTCAATTACAATTTAGTTTTGTGAGATATATCTATATTTTTTATTTCTGCCGATTATGTTTTCAATTTTAGAAAATGACATTATCTCAAAAAATTAATCGAAATTGAAACATGTTGTTCATTCAACTAAAGGAGACATAAATTAAGAATACACTGCGACAAATCGCAGCTCTCTAGCTTCAAAATTGTGGGAGAAGATACGTTCTGAAGTCAGAAAAATCAACTTTTTAGGAGTTTTTTTGGAGCCAGCGTTTCCGTTTTCTTTAAATAACTCGTTTTCTATAGCGAAAATGGGAAAAAAGTACAGGGGTCGAACCCACATTCTTTTTCGATTTTACAAACTTGTCAAAAGTTTCATTCAAATCGGTACATAAATGAAAACCTTTATTATAGTCGTTATCTCAAATTTCATCCTGTGAAATTTCCCGCCAAATTGTTCAAATTTTAGTTATTAATTCTCTTTCTAATTTGGATGAAACTTGGTACAGATATGAAAATCGGAAAAAAATGTGGGTTAGACTCATGTACTTTTTTTCATTGTCGCCATAGAAGACGAGTTAATAAGGGAAAAGTGGTTTTCCGTTTTCATTGTTTATCTCATTTTTCTATGGCGAAAAAAGAAAAAAAGTACACAAGTCAAGCCCCCATTATCTTCCGGTTTTACATATGTTTGCCAAGTTTTGTGACGATTGGACAAATAATGTAAAAGTTTTTTTGAAGTCAAAAAATGAAGTGTTACAAAAAACCCCAGCCCCCTGTTTTACCCACTTGAGGTTACACTGGCTGCCTAAAACTTTGCCTGCTTGTTCGTCTGACATATAGCTACTGCTTAGAGGGAAAAAACGAATTTTGATAAATTTTGGGTGTCTTTTTTTTATATGGGTGTTCAGTTCCCTTAAATGATTTTTTTCTCAGCTTTGGTGATGTTCTTGCAACGCCGCTCTCTCACTGAATAATTAATGGTTTATTTCAAGAAAGCTAGAAAATATACCCTTATTGTCTAACTTTTCACGAATAACACCAGCTTCAGGGCCTAAAATCTTGTCAGTACTGTAGCTCATTCAGTGCCAAATCACTATATATGGGGGGTTAAACCCAAAAGTTTCCGAAACGTCTGTCTAGTTCCTGAGGTCTAGTCAGTATGGCGAAGTACCGCCAGACGGTACTTCTGGTACTTAATTCATATTTTTTTCAAGTCAGCGTCTCCTTCAGGTCTGCGTCAGACTGTTGCGATTAGTGTTATGTACACTTTCTCATAGTCGTATGTTGCGGGACAGGCCAACTTGATGATGGCAGATTTTCGAGAACAACGAGTGAATTAACTTTTGTTTCCGACTCGAGAAAATCGCTGCAAAAACAGATCAAGTACTGAAGCAAGCATTCGGGGAAGACGCTTTATGCCGCAGTCAAACTTGCGAGTGGTTAAGATATTATAAAGAAGACGAGCGGCCGTCAACCGGCATATCGCCTGAAAATGTCGCCGTTCTTAGGAATGCGGTCGTGGAAGATCGCAGGCTAACTACTAAACGGAGCGAAGGATAAAAATACTAGGAGGCTAAAATTTTTTACCAGAAGCTTCTTTACGTCCAATAAGATCACAAATGAAGCAACTCTGAGTTTCGAGTAACGAGTTTCGAGTTACGAGGTGGGACTTTAAAGTCCCAGTCAATTTCCGAGGGTATGCTCTCAAAGTGACTTTAATAGATTTTATACATATACCTGGCCATAGATGCTTCAATACTGGAGGTATCTCCAAGTTAAAGCACACAACACATAATATTATATACCCATACACACAGAATATCTCTGCCCCTTATATGACTCAATACAAATATTCACATAAATCAGTTCCGATATGTATTTTTCTAAGAGTACATTCACTATATTGGTGATAACAGTTTCCATTTGGTTTAGAGAATAAATTAAACACTACATTTCCCTTGACTTTTTCTCGTTGTGTATTTCTCAGAAGCAGTTGACATGGATGGAAACATTACATTTGCTTGGGGCAGTAGTAAGTGGAGTGGTCCTATTGTCGACAGGGCGCTTGTCTTCCGTGCTTTTATTCATCTTCCCCTACGTCCTACATCAGGATTTTTGATGCAGTGTCCAACGTTGTCATATCTCACGTCAGAGATTAGTTTTTCTGATCATTTTGAGCATGTGACACAGCGGCAGGGGGTTTGAGAGAATGCTTGTCGTGGCACTTTGACGAGTCCTTCCACCAGATCCTTCACAAAGTTGAGGTAGCTACTTGTGCTCATGCTTACTGAAAACAATGCAATTATCTTTGAAGAACATATTTCTGAATCGCCAAGCGTTCACGGCCGCAACGTTGATGGTTCAGGAAACGAACGCGAACCACCACTTCTTTGTTTGTTCAGCAGTACAGAGCCACCATGCCGTTCGCCAGGTCTACCTCTCTCCCATGCCCTCATTGTACGTTGCAATTAGATCGGGACTGCTAATAAAGTCGAGTCCGCCGGCCTGCACGCTGTACCTCTTTGAGTGTCCATAGTGGCTGTTGTCGTAGTGGGGTACGACTTGCTCTTATGCTGTTCGGCGTGCAACCTAGACTGCTCTACGACCTGCTCCTTGAAGTCGTCTAGGATTACCTCCTTGTAAAATTGCAGGGGAGAGATAAGGCTGATGCTCTGCAGGTGATTCTAGATTGAGGTTTTCTCATCAAACTTGAATTCAGAAACTTCTGTGCCACCCTTCCCCTCATCCTGCTTATACCAGCCACCAAGATCCGCCTGAGATGTAAGATGCAGCCTTCAAACTAGGGCCTTTTCGGGGCTTGGGCCCCCACAGGCACTATAATAGCTGGTGCCATCCTCATTATCCTCCTTGATTCCCCATGCCAATAATCTGAGGGGTCTTGGTGGCCCGTGTATCCATCTTAGCAGGGGCAAGAAGGATGCGGCGATACAGGATGCCTGGGTTTACTGACTGCACATATGCATCTTCATCGTCGTGACAGTCGCTATCGTCCGTCTGGTCCACTGAGGGGGAGGGGGGGAAGGGCTGACTCCAGATGCAGTTGGTTTTTTCCCTTAATTTATCATCAACATCGCCAAGGGCATCAAGAGCGTCTAAAATTTTATTCATAGTGAGATTTTTTAGCCTGAAGCAGAACAACTTCAAGTGATGAGAAATATAGTAGTTATACAATATATTTATACGTATAAAGATGTTATAAATGGGCCAATTAGATAGGGTTTCATCAAATTTATGCATGCCATTTCAAAACTGTTGAAATTTATACCAGAGAAGCTTTTTGTTCTTCAAAACAGAAATGTCACTGAACCCTCAGAAATTTACCGGTACTTCAGAGTCCCACCAATTTCAATTGAATATTTGAAGCATACAAAAACTTTTCTCAACTAAGCTTTTCATGGAAACATTTCAGGCACAATAATTGAATAATAGCCAAAAAAGCTCCTGAAAATATGAAATAGTATAGGATAGAACTTACTTTTTCTGCCGATGCAAAATTTCCCTTCATTTTGCAGAAATTGTAAAGTAACGTGTGTTGCAGTGATGAGTCACTTCCGGTTGGAAGGCTAAATCTAGCAAGTTGAAACCCTACTCTTGATAAACATATAACGAGCTTTCCTGAAAAATTGAGAACATATGTGAATGTCATTAATTAAAAAAGTGGGACTTTAAAGTCCCTGTGGTACGGAATGGGTAACTTTTCTTTGGAATAAACTGCTTTACGCCTGAGTAAGCAAAATTCAACTAATATGTAGCATCAAGGATAAGGAGGTGAAGTATATAATTTTGACTGATATATGACACTGTCTTAAAGCGGTATCAATATTTTCCGCACGCCCAAACGAAAAAGATACGCTGCTCAGCAGAATTTACTCCATGACTATTTTTCTTCTAGTGCATCCTTCATAACTAAATTAGTAATGAAATTCTTCGTCGTTATTTTATGGCCCAGTACACTAGCAAATTACGAGTGCCGTCGTATGTTTGTATCTATCTGTATCATGCTAAAACTTTGTGAACTTCATTTATTTGGTTGCGTATTTGTTCACTCGCTTGTTTATTGATGTAATTTTTGTTTGCACGCAATCTATGACATTATACATAGGGAAATATCAACTGAACACTCAAGTTGACGGAACCTGATGGCAAAACATTGACGCTCAGGAGTCAAAATGAGCCCGATGTATCATGCATACAGTAGGAGCATCGTAGCTAGGATACTGATTGCTATATACGAGGAGTGCACTAAAAAACTAAAAATTCGTAAATTTTAGTCTTGGGACCAGCATCAGTAGCTAAGACGATTGAAGAAGAGCATATATGTCCTGTTTCGAAGCAGTAAATATTATCAACATTCGCTGTATGACATGAAGAAATTCGAGCGATGAAGATTTAATGACACTATATCGATACGGGGTATCAACGCGTACATTAAATGTAGAAATGATACGGGATACACAGTACAGATGGACTACATCATGTATGTACTTCTCCTTGGTCACAGGCAAAGTGTTGAATATGCATTTGAGAAGCAAAGAAGCTAGTGCAGGTACCCCAAAGGTTCACGGGCGGTCTAGTATAATGAATAACTCAGATAATCTTGCTAGTTAACTTGTATGTCGCCGTGCGGCGATCTTCGTTATAAGATAAGAAGAAATTCGAGCGCTGAAGATTTAAGAAGACTATATCGACGGAGGTAGCAATGGGGGGACCTGAGCTCTGTGGCCTTTTCACTGTCGCATTCTAAGGCAAATTCCTGACGAGCTCAGTTCTCGTAGTAATTAGCTATGAGAGACGCAGTTGAGTGGCCTGCACCATCATCAACTTATATTATCATTAGAGCCCGGACATTGAGCAACAACGATTTAAGCGCTTTAAGCAGTAAAAATAAGCAAGTATAGCATCCATAATAAGCGCTTATGTTGACGAATTTAAGCATTGTACTTTAGGCAGGAAAAAATACAAAGCAAAATAAGCACCAACATTTTTCTATTATAAGCACTTAAAATAAAAATAGGATATCATTTCAAACATTTTTGGAGCTATGTCCACTCGAAAAACAACTCTAATCGGGCATTATTCGGGGCATAGACCTTCGGCGTTCCGCTCTAGGGAACAAAAAGCTACACAAATCATGGAAAAAGACTTTTTCCGCTGTAAGCCTACAAATTTGGCTCAATTAGTAATTGAAAGTTTCGGTGACGGAGTTCAAAGAACATTTGAAATTATTTTCAAGATGAGCAACTGTTGAAAAAGCCAGTTAGAAATTGTAAGTAAATTTCAGTCCTTAAACAAACTCAGTCAACATAGGCTAGCTCGAAAAAATGTAAGTTTGTTGGGAAAATGGGGCTCTTCCTGTCACAAGCTACAAAAGCAACACCATCTTGTTTTTTTTTTTTTTTTTCAGAGTTGTGCCACAGAGCAACGTAAAGTGCATGGGGTGTCTATGGGGGTCTTTTTGTGACCACCTTACGGATCATTCCGCCTGATCCGTGAGTTTATGTGACCACTTTTTGGCGTGATGCTGATAACAATTATTCGTGGCCATTGGTAAAAGTTGTTCGAACCGAGATTTCACCAGCGGGCTGATCATGCATAATCAAAGAGTAATTTCAGGCGTTAGACAAGCAAAAATTCAAAATTTGAAGTACAAAGTTCGTGATATTTTCTTATGTTTAAGGATAACTTGGATAATATTATGATTGTTTGTATTACTGACTTCCAGAATGTTAGTTTCATTATAGCGTGTTCACACAATCACAAAAATTACTTAGTCACGTAACTTTTCCCTTCGGCCATCTGGTTGCCATGACTACTACTCATGGTGCTTGAATGTCACGCTAAAACTGTACATCATTCAACTTTAAACTAAAACAGACGTAGGAGGTATTCTATAAACTTCACCATTGCTGCTTGTTATAACGTACAAACGGTAAAAAACGACTCGTACTTATGCATTATTTTCATATTCTTTTCAGTCCAAGCCGAAGTCTATAAGGCGCTGCAGCGCAATCGAGTACTAACTTACGTTGGAATGCAATATTGGCGTACGCGTGCCCAAGCTCTTAGTTTTATGCCTGTACATGTTCAAAATACATTGAATACTGCTAGTTCACTTATCCATTGACTTCAAAATAAACAAAAATTTCAATAAATCCATTCCGTACCGTCTTTTGAGTAAATACGACCGACTGGAAACAAAATTTTAAAATATACGTGGCGTCTCTGGTTTGTTTACAGAATCGTTGGACCGTTCTGTGCTTATCAGTGATCACAATGATCATGATCACGGTGATTCTGATCACGAAAGTGGCTACAAAAAGACGTCATATGTATGCGCTATGCTTGTATCTTGTTAGCTTGTTGCGCACAATGAATAGGTTGGTACACGATAACTCTTTAAATTAGGAAAGGCCTCCGAACAATTTAAAGTTTAAAGGTAGGCTAAAAGCCCAATTTGAAATTTATGAGCATTTATCGGTTGCCTATAGGATAAGAGTGAAAGGTATCCGATGAAATCGGTTAAATGCCTATAAATTTTCTATTGGGTAGCCGGAACAACTTGAGCGCTGCCAAACATCTTTAAGCGCTAACAAAAATTTCTAAGCACTAACAAAGATTCTTAAGCACTAACAATAATTTTTAAGTGCTAGCAAAAATTTTTAAGCGCTTGTAAAAGTTTGGATGGCGCTTACAAGCATTTTAAGCGCTACAAAATCTTACCATTTTTTAAGCAGCTTAAGCAAAATAAGCTTTAAGCATTTATTTCAAGCAATGTCCGGGCTCTAATTATCATTATTAAAACTTCACTCCCGAGCCACTCCGGACATGTACAATCCAAATGAAGCATTTTGAAACACCGGAAAGCCCGAAACACTGCAAAAAAAAAAATTCAGCAAAAAGCCATTAATAGCTGCCTTAAAAAGCGCCTGCAGTCCAGGTGGCGAGCTCTTTCCAGATCTTGATGTGCTGACTCGGCAGTTATGTGTGCATGCACGGCGCCGTGGCGGAACTGCCTTCCTCAGAGATGAGGGGGGTGGAGGTCTCGGGTCAATTGTTCCTTCCGTCAAATTGGCGCCATAGTTCTTGGTGACCCGAGGTCGACTGCAACTAATCTTACTCATCTGGGGCCAGTGGGACTATATCCACAGCACAAACCAGTGCATATGGCTTTCCCAGGTGAGGGTGTGGTCCAAGTTGACTTTACCTTTACCTTTAAGAGACTAGTTCGGCAACTACCACTCTCCAAAGTGAAAGAGTGCGCGTCAACTACAGCACCTGTGATTCTCTTAGAGAGCTTTAGGGCATAGACGGAAGAATACTGCCAATGTCTTTCATTGTTGTACACCTTTTAAAACATAGAGTCCGGCCTCTCCTCTCCTATGGAACAGATTCATCAAATTATTTTCGGAGCACAGCCTGCTGGCTGAATTATAAAGTCGGTCCAGCAGACGCAAGTGCTTGTCAGCAGCTGAAGCCTTGACAGGCGAGCAATACTCCAGCACAGGCAGCATAAAAGCCTCTGCGGACAACCTCACTGTCATCAAACACAGAATTCACCTTACGCAGGAGCCCAATCTTAGTGGTAGCTCGTGATACCAGATGCCTAATATGCGGCTCAAAAGTAAGCTTCTTATCCAACACAAAACCGAGAATCTCCAAGGAGCTAGACTCCTGAAGCAAAGAGTCATCTATTTTTAGATGTGGATGCTGCTGTAAATGTGTCCGAGATCGACTGACAATCATAGACTCGGTCTTACTGGCATTCAGCTTCATATTCAAGGCTGAGCACCATGCACTAATGCACGACAGATCCCTATTCAAAAACTGGGCAACATCATTACGTATGCTGGGGCAGGTATCACTGCTATCAGAGTGGAATCGTCGGTATACTTAATCATCGTGTTCTCCAGTGAAGACAATATGTAACTAGTATACAGAAGGAACAGCAGCGAGCCAAGTACGCTGTCCTGTGGGACGGCAGACTCCACCGTGACTGAGACGCTCAAAAAACCGTCAACAAACACACTCTGCGTTTGCTCAGAAGCAAAATCACTAGTGATTGACAGATCGCTACCACCCACGCCAAGCGACTTCAACTTGTACAATAGACCTCCGTGGTTGACCTTGTCAAACTTATAAAACTCAAGCAAGTTGGCGGAACCTGCTGGCAAAACATTATCGTTCAGGAGTCAGAACGAGACGGATAGGCACATGGCCAGTATCAATAACTAAGACGGTTGAAGAATAGCATCAATCTACTGTTTTTAAAGCTAAATGAAATATCAACATGCATCTACGCCTCGGCAGTACTTGTATTTCAGAAAATATTCGTATCAGTATGTTGGTACTTAAATAATCTGTCGTAACGTACTCCAAGTTCACGAATCGAGCAGAAAGCAGTGGAATACTTTGGATAGGGTTTTAGTGGCCCAACGGGTCACGGGTAGCCAAGTATTTAGAGACAACTAAAGTTCCCACGTGGAGAGGACGACGATCCTTCTTCATCGTTCAGACATCCGTTAGTAATACTTCTGTACTATACGCTGCAGAAGCCGACTCAAATTATTATAAGATATGAGTGCTCTCTCTTTTATTTCATCTGAGCAGCAGACGCCTTTCTTTCCTTTTATAAAATGCGAAAAAAGTTATATTAGTCAGCAGTGAAGTATAACTGAACATAATTAAATCACCCCACGTATCCTAAACACAGTGTGCTTGTACACCTTCAGTACATCGAAATTTATAAGCCCAAGTGAAAACTACCTTCTCAGAGTGGGTCGCTAGCTGAAAAGAAAATTCTTCTTATACTGCTTCGTGAAAAATCGCCTCTCCTCTGCTTCGCTGAACATCTAGTCAAATTCTACGTCGTGAGTAGTATATAGACCACGCACTAGAGCACAATCACAACCATCTAGCAAAATATACGCCCTTCCGACAATGACAGCGATAAAACCTCGGTGAAACAGAGCTCTACGGGCAGTTCATTGAATCGCTATAACTTGTGATT